>CM032668.1:40651078-40673816 GCA_019095985.1 Streblospio benedicti | reverse complement strand
TTGCACTAAATGATAGCTGAGCTCAATAGGGTCCAAAATCAGTTCAAATTTACCTATTAGTACTAGTAGTATTGGTGATTATATTTGCCATGGCTATTTCTCAACTGTGCTTGATAACACGTAAATATAGTAGATTTTTTGATTTTTTTAATCGACGGTTTCAACATTGAGGGGACCTTCCACTCTCAGAGGGCAAAATTCACCCATGGTTCATGCAGTAATTATGCACGGCTGATTTTGGATCTTAGCCAATCAGAGAACAGTATTCAAGGGTGTGTCCTGGATAGAGTGGTATAATATGTAATATTTCTAATGGCAAGTTATTAATAACTTCATCAGTGCAAATCTACAATTAAAACCACTACTTTAAAGTCACATGTCAATTTTGAATGCATAAGTAAACAATCAATGGAATATAAAATTAATCAAAACCTGTAATAAATTTAAAAATTCAATTGAATCCAGTTCACAATGTTTCTGTTTATTTCTAATTGGAGTGCATTGTGGCAACTTCACTGCACATACATATGTTCAATTCTTTTCACCTCCTTTAAACCTAACGGTTTTATCACAGTTAACATTTTGTTGTCATAATAAGCCTAATTATTCTCCATCTTTGCTGACATCTAATATTTGATCTTACCAAGTCTTATTATTACCAGAAGGGGTGATTTCTGCGCACATTTACTCTATTAGTGTGTCCATGAATTCAACACACAAATAAGACTTTTTATTACAATAAGGATTTTAGTGCATTTTATGAAACCTTGGATTTTATACCATAACACTGCCTTGTAAATTTTAACTATCGGTATAATTCACAGTTGTTATGGTTATTCAATAGCAACTGTGTCAAGATAATCTTGAAAAACATTAGATTTTTATGAAGCTATTCAGCCATTAGAAAAAGAACAACTTTTTAACCATGAATGCAGGAAAGATACAGAGAAGACTCTCTGATACCTTTAGGAAGGTCACTCATGGCACGAGAAAGCGGTTCCGTAGCTTTCATGAGGACATTCCTACCCAAGAGACGAAGAAACCAAGTATTGAAATCACTGATGACGATAATGTTAGCGGTGAATCCCAGAATGAGGGATTCCAACCTATCCCGGAGTTCGGTGCTTCCAATTATCCGTATACAGAACCAGGGTTGCTCAATGTTGCATTTCTATTGGACGCTGCGAACAAAGAATTACCAACCTGTTCAAGACATTATGGTGCTCTTCCAAAACATTTGGAAAAGAAAGGTTGTGGTCGAAGAACTTCAAGGTCGAAGAAATGCCAAAGGACCGGCATTTGTTACTTGGCGATGAGAGCCACAGACGACAATATTCCGGCCAGTAAGACGTTTCAAAGGTTCGACTTGAGAAAAAGTTTCTCGCACATATCGTTACCACGCATCAGAATGAAAAGAAAGACGAAAACTGCCACCGGGCTCTGTGTCATCAGACGTAGAGAGCGGTCTGGACGACTACAACCTGTCGCTGACTGAGGACGCACGCCAGCTCTCCACGGAGGGCTTCCTCGCAACACAGGTGGGTCTGCTTATTCATTCTTTTTCATGTAATTTCATTGGTTATCGTGATCCAGAAGTATCCGATTACCCGGAGAAGGTTATCGCCCCTCTTCGAACAGGGGTGATTCTGTGGTTATCATGCTTGTACTCAGCCGGACGACCTTTTCACATGTTCACAGTGTTGGGGGTTGGATTGTTTTAGAAAAGAATGATAAATACAAAAACCGGGTTCGTTGTGTTACATGAATTATTTCATCGGGATTCATTGTGGCGCATTGGGCTGATACGCCCCAAGAACTCCCCTGATAAAAAGTAATTCGTAACAAACTCACCCGGTTTTATCATTATATATGTATGATGGGTGTTTTTTATATTATGCAATAGAATTGGTTTGCAATGACTGTTTCTATTGTGCAGGTGGGGCCTCTGGGCCGCTGCTCCCGGCCCGTCATTGAGTGGAAGAGTAGCACGGGCCACACTCTGTACGAGGCGTACAAGGGCCAGATGGCTCTGGAGATGTACGTAACCCGCGGAAGCCAGCTCACGGTGCTGGTTAAACGAGCACGCCACCTCAGCCTCAATTACAACTCCTATGTGAAAATCTCACTGACCCCTCGAGAGAGCCGAAAAGACAGGCATCGCACGCTGGTTATTAACTCTTCGAAATCTCCACAGTTCAACGAGTTTTTCAGCATCAAGATGGCGCCGGGAGACAGGGGGAGATTTCTGTCAGTCGCGCTGTTTGAGAAGCGCGACAAACCCAGCGGCGGAGGCGGCCGGCTTATCGGCTGTATGGCTTTCCCGGTCAAGTGGATCTTCGACCAAGACATTGTCGAAGGCTGGTTTTACTTGCTGTCCGAGTACGTAGGGAAGGACACGTTCCTTCAGGCGAAAACCTCCCACCAGACGTCATTCATAGAACTGGACCTGAAACCCCAACAGCAACAGCAGCAGCAGCAGCAGCAGCAGCAACAACAACAGCTGCGAAGCAGCACATCGTTCACAGACATTTCCGGCAGCTTACTGCCACAACAGATCAACGAATCCGACCACCAGTGGGAAGAAAAAACCACCGAAGCCCACCTGAAAGAAGGTAGAAGGCGGCTAGAAACCCTGACGGTGACCATGAGGAAGCCTCGCTCGGTGGCGGACTTGGGCCTGGGGCTGCACGGCGGTGCCGGTCCAGCCTCTGTTAGCAGCGTGGTGGCGGGGTCGGCCGCGGACCGGGCGGGGCTGCGGGTCGCAGACCGGGTGATGCGCGTCCAGGGAGAGGACGTCTCCGCGCTCTCCGCCTACACCGTGGGACGCATCATACGCCACTACCACACCACCGTGGGTTTTTTGTACTACAGGGGAACCTCTCTATCAAGACCACCTCTGTAATAAGACCACTCCAAAGCGTTCATAAAGCGACTAAAATGATTACCCTCGGTGTAGAGACCTCCTACCTCTCTATTTTGACCATCTAACAATGGTCCCAAGGGTGGCCCTAATAGAGAGGTTCTACTGTATTAGATAATTAATTATTATATAAGAATATGTATTTGATTGAAGGCAACTGCATCAATAGATGTGACTTATGGAACATAAGGGGCTTTTAGAAAATTAATAGTGAAAGAATTAATTATTCTAATAAATAAATAATCAAAGCCATTTTTAAATGAAGATCATATCCATTGATGCAATTGCCTATGTATTTGATAAACTACCAATATGGTGATCATACATTACATAAGCTTCAATCATGGAAGGGGTGTATGTTATGTATACTGCTATGATTTACAAACACTACATCATGATACACACTACTACTATTATATAGAAGGATAACCGACAGGCATTATATAGTGCTTGTAAATCATAGTAGTTTACATACCACGCACCCCTTCCGTTCCCTGATGCTGGGGCCCCAAGATTTACACCACGTGGTTCTGTAGGTGACGCTGGAGATCGTGCGGGGGTTCGGCGTGCGACACACGGTGTGCGGAGAGGGAGGACGCAGACGACAGCTCCGACTCCGAGGCAGAGCTCCGTTACTCACACTTCTGACGTCACAGTTTTACTGACTTATGTCGACTGATTTGCTATAAAGTTCAGATATCGTGACCTAAATTCTATAGAACTCTGTTATTCACACTTATGTTATCTGTGAACGGCTTATGAAGTCACGGTCTTTTATTGACTTGTGCAGACTGATTTGTGATAGTGTGACAGGTTTTGTGGCTAAAATGACTGGGACACAGAGAACCGCTTAATAATTCATAGTTTCATTTGTTTTTGTTTTCTGTTTAAATAACTTTTTATGTGGACTAATTTGTTGTAAAGTTAAGATAGTTTGGCAAAAGTAATAGCATGAACATTTTATGTGGAATCTTATTGAGTAATCCAATGAGGTTTTCACAATCTTGCTTGTGACTTCAATTGTCTTCGTTCTCCTAGTCTCTCTCTGTTCTGTATAGCAAGCAAGTTCCTACCACTGTATTGACACATCACTATGGCAATACAGTGGTAGGAACTTGCTTGCTATTCAGAACAGAGAGAGAAAATAGAATTTAAACAGTATTGTCTGTAACAAAAACATCCAATATAAAACCCCTCATAAAAATCACCGCCGCCTCCCCATATAAAAAAGACAAACATCATGTCCTATAGTTAGGACTATTTAGCCATAAAGATATCAAACTACACTGTACATCCTAACTATGTTCCGCTGAAAAGTGATATTGGCAAAATTGGCATCCTCTTTCAATGACTATCAGACATAGCTGCATTACATGGGATGTGGCGATCATACATAAAGCTGTTGATATTATTTATGGGGACTATGAGATTATAAAAGATATGTATTTGAATTTTGTCTTCCATTTCGGATGAGTATGTTTAGGCACACTCAGGTTTTCATAAAGGGGGTGGGGAGTGTTTGGGGGGTGGGGCAACTCATGAGTGTCGTACATGCGCAATCGATGCCAAAAACCCTTTAAACATGAGGTATTTCGGTGGGTAAGGGGGCCGCCCCCTCTGGATCTGCCTATAGTTAATCTATAATCATGATTATGTGTCAAGATTGGTGCGGCTCGACGCATAACCGTGCTGTCCTGCTGTTGGAAACTTTCAGTTCCAATAACTCGATCAGATTGGAGTGCTGTGTCACAGTATCTACATGTCCTAATATCTACATATCCAATGATGAGTCCACGCAGGAGTTCGGCCGTTACCATTCGTACAGCACGGAAATTTTGTGGAAAATTCTTGCTTGTTAACATTTTCTTGACACCACCAAAGGCTGCTTCCATTATTTCTTTGAGTCCACTACCTGCCATGAGACTTCCCATCGCACAATGAAATAACCTCGAGAAGAATCGGGGAAAGTGCTGCTGTGATCACAACACATTTGTTACAATCTTATATAACTGTAAACCAGTTGTGAAAATGGTATGCTCTTGACCCATTTCGTGTTTTATCATTTCTTATGAGCAATACACTATAACAATGGTGTGATAGTGTGCTATCAAGAAGTGCCAGGTAAACTACTTTTGTTGGACAAGCTGGAAAATGTCCCTGTAATCTACACTGTTGCGTATTGTACGCATTAAATTCTGGTATATAATCCTGTGTTAAAATATCTACCAGGAATGCAAGGTCAAGAGCTTGAGCTCTTTGTAGAGCTCAATGTACCGCGAAATTAATATAATTCATATAATTCAAAAGCTCTCTTTTGACCATACAGTGTCATTTTCCCTAAGTAAACACGTTTTGATTGAGTACTATAAAAATTTGGATATACACATAGAGAATGTGAGCCAATAAGTTATATTATAAATAGCGGCGGCCATCTTGAATAACTAAGTACAGATAAGTTTTTTGGATTTCATTATCATTTAAATAGCTTTTTGCCACATATTTTGACATACTATATGTATAAATGTGAGTCAATAATCTTTAAAAATTATGCAATAATGTGGCGGCCATCTTGAATATGTAAGTTTTGATTATGTGTGATTATAAATCGTGTAAATGGTTTCTGAGTCTTGGAAAAAATATATTAGCTGTGATTGGTCACTTGACCTCATTTATATTCATCACCGGCCTGTGATGATTATAAATTAACAGCCTGTGATTGGTCAGAATTTTTAATGAGAATAGTTATGTGTCAGAGGTCTCTTTAGGACATTACATCTGATACTCAGAGTGCCGATTGCACGCTTCAGCTGATAAAGCTGGTTTGGCCACCGGTCTATTAGACTTAGATTCAGGGCAACAAATGTTTTAGAACATCAGATAAGAGGGACCCCCTGCCCAGTGTCAATCAAGATATGCAAGATTGATGATGAAAAGACTTGCTTGTTTGAACATCAAAATATACTAATTTTGTTTTACATTTTATTTCAATTTATAAATTACATAAAGTGGTACTACATGTAGTAGGCACTATCTTGACAACGTGAGAGAATAGTAGAAGAAAAAACAATGAAGCCGTTTATACTATGCCCGCTTACACCAATTACAAATCGCATCCACGCGCATATCATTAGATTACTACTGCAAATTACATAATCATAAAACAAACCAACCAAGTGTAATGTAAATTACCGTAGAAAGAATATTTTTCGCTGTGTCTGGTCTTCATAGATCACTGCTAGCCTACTTTTACTAAATATATCACAAATCTAATGAGATCACTGTAGACTAGTCAGTATGTTGGTCTTACTAAGAAATAGTTCTTTTAATTTTCTGTTTGAAAAGATAACAAGACATAATGATTTTTTAAATGATGTCTAAACTACATTCTGTTCCATCTGTTATGAAAGCATCAGTGACCAACAACGCACCACCACCATAAATACTCATGCACTTTTTCATTCATTACAATTGTTCCTATCATGTTAAATACTTTCCTCAAATTTCTATGTCTGATGGCCCCTCATCAGATGTGTGTAGAAACTATACCTATTATCACATTGGTCACCGCATATGTTGCACTGAAACGGGTCTGTGTGGCTATGGGAGCCCATATGAATAGAGTGCATAACGGGGTCGTCAAAATGTAATCCACAATGATCACAGGACAGTCGGTACGGGCGCGTTGTGGTTGTCGTAAAACTGTTACTGTCTAGACTGCCGGAATCCGTGACAACATTATTCAACCTTACCCTTTGAGATTCTTCCAAGTAAGGATCTATAATGAGGCACATTATTCCAATGTCTCTAAATGTCTTCTCTGAAGCCTTGTTCGCAACAGCTGTGACCTCTGGTGAATTATGAGCGGCTTTCTTTGCAACAGGAGATTCGTATTCAGCGCAACCAAGATCAAACGAACTTGTGTCCAGCGTTAGTTCTGAGCTGAACCGTTTCGAAGGCTTTCTTTTTCTGCTTCTTGAAATGGTAGGTAGGTCATTTAAAACACTGTACACATTAGCAACGTCAGGCTGTGCGGGGGTAGGAAGTGGTGACCTATTTTCAGTGACTTCTGAAGGTTCAGTCTTTATTCTCGTCAACTCCGAATTATATCCATTCGGCTTTAAAGTCACCGTGCCAAGAACATCGGGTGGTTTTACGTATTTGAGTTTCTTTGGCGTTTGCGTATTTGCAGTCGAATGTCTGGAGTCCTCGGTTTTCTTTGCAAATGTTCTTGCATCTTGCCCTTCATGGATGACTGATTTGACCAGGGATTTCAGAAATCCAGTCGAGTTGCTGTTGTTCTGATTAATTGGATCTGCAATGGACACTCATTGATTAGACAAAACAGACCACATTTAATAATGATGATTGCATTTTTAATACAAACCAATCAACAACGCTTATGTTCAAGAGACAGTCTTTTCAAGTTCAAAAGAAAAACCGCGAAACATGCTCACATTATATATATTTTATGCTCCATCCATATAATAGCCACCCAAAAATTATCGTCACCCTCTGCAATCCGTTTCAGTTAGCATAACTAGAATTATTTGCTTTTGTCTTTTTTTAAAGCAAAGCACCAATGTTGCAAATAATATTTTCGACAACTATGTCTAGATTTACAGTACACGAGTAGTCTCCTACCGGTGATGAGAAGCGAGCGAAGAGCCGGACTAAACTCGCCACTGCTATCCTCTGACTGCTGGTCTGATCCAGTATCACTCTTGTCCTTCCTCGCAGGACTTCTATTTCCGGGACTCATGGAACCAGCTACAATCACAACAGATGGTAATTTTTCACTTTGGACTTAAAATGGGACATTATGAAATTACTGATTGCAACATTATTTCCGATCATAAAAACACACGAAATCTGCGTATAGGTTGGTATGAATGTGCGAAGAAGTTTGCACTAAAGATGTTAGGGGAGTCAAAGCAGAAATAAGATTGATATTGAAACTTCAATAGTGATTGTGATTTTGATAGTGGCAGATATACGTGCTGGTGGGAAGGCGGGTATGGGATCTAGACTAGCTGGACTAGCTAGACTAACTAAGCATGCCCTTTTAACCCACCTACCCCTTACACACACACACACACACACACACACACACACACACACACACACACACACACACACACACACACACACACACACACACACACACACACACACACACACACACACACACACACACACACGCACGCACGCACGCACGCACGCACGCACACATGCACACAAATATACATTCCTTCAAACAAGACAAACATCCTCCTACTTTACCTTGCTGAAACTGCTGCTGCTGGTGGTAGTAGTAGTGAGTGTACACCGTCTTCATGTCGGGACACACGGCCCCGCAGACGTTGCACTTCCACGCCGCTTTGCCGCCGCCATGCACGGTGTCGTCTGATGCGGATGCCGGGCTGTGAGGACTCCCGGCCCCTGGGGACGAGGACGGGGAGTCGCCTGCTGCAGGAGGAGGCGGCGGCGAGTTGACGCCCACGCATGCGTGTTTGGGACTACTTCCGGGAGTGTCGATGGACGACGGCACGATGGTGATAACAGACGACTCCTGCAAAAAAAAAAAGTGGTGAAACGTGCCGGGTTATTATCGGTGTTGTGGTTTTCACGTGTAGTTATTAAGATATTATGCTATTGTACAGGCAATTTTAAAAAAGTAGTCAACGTATTTTGCTTTCTCAACGTTCTCCAACCGGGCCACTGTTCAGTTCTTCGACATCGGTCTTGGAAATTGCATTGCTACGGGAGAAATATAGGCTTATTATGTATGTATCAATAAATCAGGCTATGAATCTTGCTATTTTACATCAAACACATATTTTTTATAAATAAGAGCACTTTTGGAATTGCTTGATTATTGTGTCGAAATCTATTGGAAGAGAGGCTTCTCGACGTTCCTGTCGATTGATAAAAACACACCCGCTCAGGATTGGAAATCAATTATCATTTCATCATATCACATATCATCATATATCATGGATAATGAATAATACTAAGACCTTATTTGATGGCAACTAAACTAGAATAATATAAGGCTTGATATTTTACTGTTATCATCTTCTGTTAACCATAGTCGAGAATGCTGTATGGTTTTAACGTCCACTTTCACCACCAAACGACATCAATCATATTTCAATAGGAACGTGAAAGATTGCTCTCAAAATGTAATCATCCGCACAGAGTTATCATAACTTTCATAGCAATCGTGATAAATGTCGGCTTACAATGCGCTTATGGATTAGAGAACGGTTTGATAAGATGTTTTGCTATTGTTTAGACTGGTGTAAACATCAAAGATCTCCTAGAGGATGTCCTATCAACGTCATGTTTCATGATCATTTTAATATTTGCGTATACGAGACATGACAGTGGGGTTTGGGGGGGATCGTTGGTCTAAACTAAATATCTCATTCATTGCAAACGTTTGCTAGACACAAATAACATTTGTTGATACCATAACTTTCCAGCTTTTATTCCCTTGTGTTTTAATTATGAGAACATAAGAGTAATGGGTATATAATGCCACGCAAAAAAATAGGTTTGACGAAAAAATACAAGTAGATCTACATGTAGTAAGATCATTGGTGGAGTAGATTCAACGTCTACATCGTCTGCTGAAAGGTATTAATTGTTTATTAATCGTCCACTTTGTTTGATCTTTAACTTAAGCGTGTCCGTGTGAATTGTAATATGAAATTGATAGTGCTATCAAGATTTTATTTGTTTATCAAAGATAACCACTCTGTCAATGGAAAGAGGGTGATAAATTTTGTAACAGGCTCTAGAATCGTGGCATTGTACGGTGGGATCAGCACTGTTGTTTGCACATAATATATTGGCATACAAATACTGTAACAGGCACACTGTCTGTCCCAGTCGCAGTGAAGTCTACCTTTTGAATTTTTGTCAACGGGTTGTTTTATATGATTTTTGTCAATGGGTGTCTTTCCAAAACAAATATATGATGAAATCATTACCTAGAAATATAGTGTCACCGCTGAAGATAGCAGACCCAAAAATATAATGAAGCTCTGAACTCCCCAATATGCAAAGAATTTTGAAAAATTATGACCCAAAAACATAATGGATGGGGAAATTTTGACTCAAACGTAGCCTAAAGCACAATTGATGGCACAAAAAGGTACCACTATCTGGTGGCATATGTGTACACACCAAACCTATGTGCACCCCCCCCCCACACCCACACACACACCGAGAGTCAAGCACTTTATTAAGAGGGAGTGTAGTCAATTTACATCTTCAGCAGTTTACAAATTTTAAAATAAAATGAAGCAACAACACCTTTTTGTCATTGCAAACGCAATATCATTCTCATTGACCACTTCATATGTAATAATGATACTTGTTTTAATTACACCAACCGTTGCACATGGCTAGAATTTCCAGACTAAAGAAATATTCCATTCAATCAGCTCAAGTGGCTTATGGTTATGTAACCTTGGGGGAAGAATCCTACAGGTCAACAAACTCCATGTCGGCTCACAAAATCATGTTCATTAAAGCTATCCAAGTTTTCAATGAATATAAGTGCACATCCAACATTTCTAATCAATGTTTCCCACGATCATCTAAACTAAATATGTGCATGATATTTAAAGAAATAAATACTTTTGAAGTAGCCTGCAAAAGTAAGTCTTTATCGTTGCTACTTCCATTCACTTAGAAACATTTAGTACCTTTTTTATATCTGAGCTCCCAAAATCAGCCAAGAAATCATCTTGTCCTTCGACTAAGTCCAGTGGGTCCAAGCAATGCATCATATCATCAAATAATGACTCCTCCTTCATTGTCTTACATTAAGAACCACCATACTCTTCCAAGATGCCGACCAAATTGCAAACTGCATGAAAGCTGGGAGTCAAAACACCAAAGTTCTTTCTCGAATCAAAGTGCGTTTCCAGTTGTTTTTGTATGTACAACTATTATATTTGTGTGTTGCATGCAAAGGTCGTATGTATGGAGAAGTGTTGGGTGTTATAGGTCATTGGTCGCATGTTTAAGGTTGTTGACCTCAAGATGTGGTTTGCTTTAATAAACTGTTGAAGCACAGATACTGACCATTCGTCTAATGCACTGAAGAAAATTGAACTCCATATGACTGTTGAACGAGGTATATGCACTGTATGTATTGGTAAACATTATAAAAAGGAGATGGTGGTTATTAAAGTATCGTGCGTATGCCATTCAATACATTATTTTACTAGTTTTATGTATGTGTCTATTTATATTGCTGCACGAAATGTGCTTATTTTGGCCCTTGTGCCATTTCTAAATGATAAAGAGCCTATATATTTATCAATTTGGTAAAACATAATGTTGACACAGAAATCCATAGAAAAATACTTAGAATGGATTAATAGTTCATTGTCAATGACTTGACAAAGTTCAGTATTTACCGGTTGTTACCGAGATTCGAATACAATAACCCCCACATCAGCCATATCAAACTTTGGAATACGCCTGGACCTTGATCTGTTCTTGAAGTTTTATTCATATGTATACATGAACAATTAGCGCCACATACCAAACATAATTTTACATACGTATATGCTCAAAGGTTCAATTTCATGAATCATGTTACTTTTTTAGATGAATGATGAATCCCAATGTATAACTTTTTCTACTTTTAAACAGCAGTTTTCTTATATTAGACGCGATAGCTGTTAGCTGATTCTTTCAGATTTTTGTATCCCATTTATAAAACGAAAACAAATACATGATTTAAATATTCTCAAAATTAACTATTTACTAATTTCTATGTAAAGTAAAGGCATTGTGTAATATAATTTTCTGCAAAACTAGCTATATAGCGAGCGCAGACACGGCAAAGGTAAAAGACTTTACCGGAACACTGTTCTCACGAGACTTCTTTTTACCCCAGCAAATATTTTTTGAGACTACACCAACCTGTTTAGTAAGTCCACAAGGGGACTTTTTCTTCAACACTGGGAGGATTGTAACCAATTCTTGATTTAAAAAGCCTGCCTCGAAAGCTTTCAAGAGTACATTTTGTCACGTTCCACAAAAGTGGAAATATGTTCCACTTAGTGTTAGGGGGTGGAGGTATTCGGTCAAGTTTCTGATATTTCGCTTTTTTGTGGTCTAAGTTTCATATCAAAATTCCACTATTTACTATCAAAATGTGGCATTAAAGGATACCCAGCAGAATTCACACTTTAGTATTATGAGTTTTATTCCTCATGTAATTTTATGACATATAGAAGTAATATAATAATATATATAGCAAAACACTGTGTAAGACATTCTTCGATTATGTCACACATCTGATATTTCCACTTTGGGGGGGGGGGGGTAGAGGGGTGGTGGTGGGGTGAGAGTCAAGGAAAAAGAGAACAGTTTTCCACTTTTGCGGAGCGTGACAAAACGCACATCATCCCTTACAATAAAAGACTTTTTCAGAGCATGTATTCCGTGCAAAATGGTCAGATCCGGTGAAGTTATACCTGAATTCTAGCCCTGGACGTAGTGGTCAAGTCTAGCGGGGCGCCCCCGCTACAGCCTTCAGCCTCTTTCCTGCTCACGACGACCACTGCGGCCGGCAGTAACTCCTGGGCCGCTCCCGAGAACATCGTCTGTTGGGACGGTGACCTCCCGGGCCCGGGAGGTGGGCACGGCGGGGACTTGACGTGTTGCTTGCGCAGCAACAGTTGCAACACCGCGGGAGAGCTCGGGAAGGACGAGGCGGTGGTAGCCATCTGCGCGAAGAGATGACGATATCATTTTAATCCTTAGAGATCGATCACTTGTAAAAAAGTGTAAACATTAAGATAAACGCGATGATATGTAAGAATGTGTGGGCTTGCGACAATGTGTTAAGGTGTTTGTTATGTTGCCAGGAGAGTTGAGCCTCGTCTTCGATTTGATGCCTTTTAAACTTGAATGACCCCACTCTCATAAAATGTCACCCAACCCCTTGGTCCCGTTGAAGATGCTTGGTCCCTAGAACGTGATGAAATGTGATCGTGGCGCTTCTCAAAAGCACGCGCTTCCTGTTCAGCACTGACTCTGACAAGTGATAGTGAAAGTGTTTGCGCAAGTCTTTGTACCTGATATGTGCTAATAAAAAGTAGTAAAGCAACCAACAAAGTAACGCACGCATGTGGGTGAGACCGTGCGCTGTTGCCACAGCCACACCCATAGTTCGCTTTAAAAAGAAAAAGAAAAGAAAAAAAACTTTAGATAAAAGTTTGTAATTGAAATTGAAATTTGCTATTTTTCAGCCTTAAAAGAATATGCCATATAACAGCCCTGTAATGAGAAAAGTAACAAATGTCTTGAATGCATGGTTTGATTTTGTGTCGTTTGTTGGCTAGCTTGCTCGATTGATTGAATTGAAATGAATTGATTGATTGATTGATTGATTGATTGATTGATTGAAAGATTGATTGGCCATTCCGTTGGTTGATTGATTCATTCTTTTATTGATTAATTGATTTCTACGTTTTTGCAAGAAGTCCATATTATTAGTGTTTACAAATCTTCGGGTTTGTCATAATTCAAAACGATGATTAATATAATGAAATTATGATTAAAGAAAGATTTTTGTCCTTGGATGTTTTTCTTTCGTAAATGATAAGAAAATAATTAACAGCATAATATCGTATTAAAACAGTTCAAATAGTAATGATCAGTAATGATCTACATGTTAGAATTGAAAAAAACGATAAGGTTAGAATAAAAATTCCATGCCCTATATAGATAACTGTGATATCTTTTATCATAAAGAAATTTAAAATCGTATTTAATCATCAACATTATGGATTTACAAAAATTGTTTTCTTGTTGTTTTTAAGAGAAATATTACTTACAGTACAAGCCGTTTTGCGTAGGAACAAAATAACCAATCAATTGCTTTCACTAATTTCACACCAAGAAAATAATGATATTTATGAAAAATATTACCATAGTTTTCTAGTATCCTGGAAGGCAGCTTTATCAATCTAACACTCGCACCACTTCCGATGCGATGACTAACAAGACTGTTTCTGGAGAGCAAGAGTTTGCGTTGGAGTTGGACTTCGGAACCTCTGATGACATGCCCAATGATATCATAGGCTGTAAAATCCTCTTGGACTTTGCCCGGCAGAATATTGTCACCAACACAACGTTGATGGTGTTCACTTGGCTTACATTTATATTATTGGGTATGCACAAAAACAGGACCTTGTGTGTGTGTTCAAAAACTATGTTGTCCTTGTTGATTATATTTCATTTTTAATTAGATACTAATACAACTTTAAAGTGGAAATATACTGCGAAAGAAACAAGACAATCTTGTAAAAAAACGTCGTCGATGGTGGGAGAACATTTAGCATGACCTGGGAGGGTATGAAAAAAATAGAGGGCGGGGGTCCTGGGAAAACTTTAGTTTTGGTTGGGGTGGGGGTGGGCGGCTTGAAAATCTGGAGTGGGTCTATAGCGGTGGCCTGTAAAATTAGAACAATTATAACAGTGGTTGGGTGGGATCTGAAATATTCAAACAAACAAATACTTAAAGCATGCAAGGGGTGGAAATCATGCCATAATGGTTTCCTTTTAGAATACCCTTTAGGCTATACTCCCACTAAAACACAAATTGTCAAAGCATATTCTAATTTTCAAACCACGTGGCCCGAGCTAATGAACTCGACTAAACCAAGCTACATGTATATCTGAATTCCCGTGACACATTGTTGAAAGGCTAAAATGTGGATCACACATGAACCTTGATATAATTATGCATGATCTCTGTCACATAACTATAGAATATGGCAAAACAATAGCTTGACCCGGTGGACTTTACATAATCACTGATCACGGTATCATCATCATGTCCATGCAGTGGATTAGGAGTATAATGTGGATTGTCCTGGGTACAACTTTTGACCTTTGACGGCGCCATCAATTCCTCTTGTGGATACATTCTTGTTTTTTGGTCTTCTTGCTAACCATTCAGTAGATGACAATGCTTTATGGGTATGCAGTTTTTTTCTCTCTTACGTGATCTAGTGCATGATAATAACGTGTTGGAGTTTGACATTTTGACTTTTATAGTACGTGATGTGTTGAGTGTTCGTAACGGTTTTAGAGCCTTTATATATGTTCTAGATTCATCTGTGATTCAGAAAATCACACATATATACATCTACACCCTACTTTTGGATTGGGTATATGTTTTGCATATTGGTATTCAATAGCGGGTCCCTCTGTTTTGGATGATATAGGCCTGCAATATATTTGATAAAAACGGAAATACATATTGCTTCATGGGTGGTGCGGAGAACATTATGCTCAAATCCAAAATACTCAGTATATGCTCCAGATTTCTCCATCAAATAATCGAATTCTCAGAGCCCAATCACAGTGACCTAATGAGCAGAATCTGGGTGTTATGAATATACACCTGGTAACTCAGGATCGTCCTATCTTCCCCTCCACTGGTATCATATCATTGTAATTGAGCCTCAGTGGTGGTGATTTACGCATATCATTTCAGCTGTGCCTTGTGAACGACTTACAACCCCTCAACTCCCAACCCCACACGTTGAGAAAAGGGTAGGAAAACGCGGAGAGAGATAAAAAAAAACTGTAAAATTTGAGCCTTGCCTGCAGATGACTCGTGATGCTGTTGCGCATGCGTGAAGCACGCTTCCGGGCAGGCGATAATGGCCTGGCACATTCAAGTGGTCACACCCTAGCCTAATGTCGTATGTATTATAGACCACAAACGCAAAGGTTATCACGGCTGTTGAGAATGATTTATGAGGCACGCCACTAGGATGCTTTTGAATGCAGACTAAACGTTGTCAACTGTTTGATAAGGCATAATCCACGCAAATGGTTTTTTGTTAGCTTTTGTTCATGCGTGAAGTTTTCTAGGTTAATTTTTCCTCTACTTCAGTCGGAATATAAGAAGTCATTTAGAGGTCTGCAGGTAAAAAAAAGAGAGAGTAGGATATGGAACAGGGCTATATTACTTGATATTTGCATTAAGTCAAATTAACTTAACCTATAATCTTAATAAACATAATCTATAGAAGGGAACTTGGATATGCTGTAAAAGTTGGAAATTGTTTATTAATCATGACTTATGCATAACTGTCCGTGTCCCACTTCTTCACATTACTAAACAAAGCATTCACATTTTCATGTAGACCATAGGAACAGACATTAATTAAATTGATAAGTTCAGAGCTATTTCGATTGATGGACGGATTGGTGTAAAAATCTAGACCGTTCACTGTGGCTGTATCATCATACGCTTTGCTGTGCGTGGATAAGCCCACGTTCATACCTTTAGTCTGGACAGCCATGTATCATTTTGGATAATTTTGTACAATTACGGCACATTCATTTGCAGCCATGATTAGGCTATCATTATTTGTATTGCTGACTTTCAACATAACGAGAATTCTCACAAGGCAACTTATTGATGGACGTGATCTACTATATCCTACTATAAACGATAGATTGGAAGTCTTAGAATATTTAAGTGGCTGGCGTTTAAACCTGTTAAACCAAATGAGTGGGTTTTAAAAAGTCTAAACAATTATAGATATAATCCATAGGCCATTTCAAATAAAGAAAAAATTGGTTGCAACTCTTCATGCATGACCCTTCTCAGTCCACATACGTTCGAATCCTACCAGAGCTATTCAAAATGCGCGTTTGCAAAAGAGCGAATTTCATCATCTATTTGGTGTGAGATTGTAGGCCAAGCTATCCTATTATCACAGGCATTGTGTACATGCACTTATCATGAAAACAAACAGCTCGCCAGCGTGTATACCCACGTGGATCATCATACCGGTTACTGGCCTTGAAGTAGGTGAAAAACGTTTCTCGATGCACTGTAGTCACGATAAAAGTTCTCAGTGTCGCGCTAACCCAACTTTCCGCACTTTGGAATCTCCCAGTTTCTTCTCCTTTCTTCATTCAATCAGACTGCCTGAGGTGTCAGTCTACGGTGACTTGCTCTGATTAGTTTTGAAAGCTTTGTTCATATGTCGTTCACTGCAATTATTAGTATGACGTTGTTGTTTCGCATAACATAACTAAGTCAGGAGTTACCCACAACATAATGACAAAATAAAAACCTGCTTTATGAACTCATTGAAAAGTTTGGCGTGTGTCCCGGGGCGTGAGTTCAACATGTGCAACCTAATTATTTTAGACTATGCCTCCATGTTGCTGCGATAACTCCCGGAGATACCCCCATGGCCAACCGCTTTTCCCAGGTGACTATACTATGTATTATACTAAGTATGTAAGCGTATCAAACAATGTAGGCTCATTTGTGATTAGCGCAAATTTTGGAATTGGGGGCCCCTGGGGTATTGTTGGGATGGCGTCTGAACGGGGTTGGGTACTGTCAGAATGGGCGTGGATATTTCTAGAGAAGTGGTAGGAGATGTCAGGACAGGCTATTTGTTGTTGATTAGTGGTGGTGGGATATGGGTGACACCGGACAGGAGGAATCCAAACGAGGAGTCGGCATTGTTACTTCAGTCCTGGGTGCTATGGTGGGGGCATCAGGACAGGGCGAATCAGTGGTATGCAAGTAATATTTGTTGTTGAATACGGGGGAGGGGGTGTCAGGATGAGGGATGCGGGGTGTCAGGATAGTGAGGATTCTATAGACCCGTGCTATGCAATATTTGCTGTTGAATAGTTGTGGGGGTGGAATGGGGGTTGACGTGGGCATTTACTTTCTGGAAATGGTCAGGTGGTGGCCGAATGTGTGTTGGGAGTGGGGGAGCGGGGCATTGTTAAATATAGTGGTGGGTGTGGTAGGAGGTAGCTGTCAGAACAGTGCTACAGTGGTTGGTGCTGTGGTTGGGGTATGATGACCGTGTTGGTGCAGCAGACCCATGCTATGCAAGCAATATTTGGTGTTTATTTCAGAAATATGGCATTGAGATTTGATTGCCCGTTATTGTTTTTTACATCCTCACAGATATAAGCTAGTAGTTATGTTGCTGGGACCTACAGATGTTCATCTGGACAATAAAAACACAATGGACCCAGTATATTAGACCAAACTGATTTTTTTTTGTTTTTTTTTTGTCGGGACAGTTAAAACACAATGAGCTCAGATGTTGGTAGCCCGTAATGGCCTCAATCGTCATAAATGGCCATCCGACTGGATGTTTATACATGCATACGTGCATACAAAGCTACAAACGAACGAAACACAATGCTTTGCTTCAGTAGCTGAGCTGAAGTAACGCAATCAGGAAACCAGAATGCAAGTACAGGAAACTCTCACAATTCTTCCGAGAGAACCGACACTAAACCAGAACCAAAGGAAGCGGTGCTCAAACTCCTCCAGGCTGGTTGTCCTGAGCTATCTCCTGGCGAAGCCACGCAGCTGCCCTTGTGAAAGATCGAGTGACCACCAATATCAAAGCATTAGCATCTTCCTGTGATTAGGCATCATATAATTGCGATCATTATCCACACCATGCATCAACGAGTAATGAATGATAGGTGATAGTTTCTTGCAGCAAGATGAAGCATTACATCTACATCTACATCTACCGCTTACTGGCCAACATCAACAGGTTGATGGAATGTGCCAAGTGAAGTAGTGCGCATGTCACAAACTTATAATGAATTTACACACACATATGTATACACACACAAAATTGACTATAATTATTGTCTACATAGAGCGAACAAGGTGTTTGAAACTCTCTAAACTATCCACAGATGTAGTAGATTGTGGTAGTTCATTCCAATCTCTGATTGTCTGCGGAAAAAATGAGTTCTTTCTCACATCACATCTTGCATTCATAGGTTGAAATGATCCAGAGTGCATTCCACGGGACAACCTAGAAGGAGTTTTAAGACGGGTTTTAATGTCTACCTGTGTCAAACAATTTGAAAAACGGTACATCATAATCAGTCGTGTCTGCTTTCGTCTTTGCTGCAATGTTGGCCATTCGAGTTCCATTAGATAGGGGTACTAAAATGAATAAGTTATTTCATCTGGCTTGAGTTAGTAATTGTTACTGTAGAAAAGTCTGGATGATTGAGTGCATTTCGTATACTTGAATTACTAAGACAAATATATGTTAGATATTGTGTGCTACATGGAAAAAATCAAAACCGGATTGGGGGATGTTTTGGTAAGGGGTGGAGTGGAGGGTTAACACATAGGCTGGGGTTGGCGTTAAGACATGGACAAGGGATATGGACCGGGGTGGGGGACAACAACAAAAAACAAAGTCAGAAGGCCCGACTTCACATGCACCATCGGTCACAAGTAGCGAAATCAAACCTTTACTACAAGGCTCAAAGTGGTGGCCCTTGAGAGGGCCATTGGGTTTCTTCTTGGCAGAAGGCTCGGCCTTAGACCTCGTCTTGATACTTTGGAATCTTCCACTTTCTTCCCCTTTCTTCATTCAATCAGTGGTGTCAGTCTGCGGTGACTTGGTCTGATTAATTCTGAAATCTGTGTTCATATTTGTCGTTCACTCCAATTATATGTATAATGTTGCTGTTTTGCATAATATAAGTAAGTCAGGAGTTACCCACATGATAATGACAAAATTAAAACCTGCTTTATGCATTATGAACTCATTGAAGAGTTTCGCGTGTGTTCAACGTGTGCAACCTACTTATACATGCATAGTGTTGATACATACCTATTAAACCATGAATCCTAGTTCCACAAATTCAAGTAATCAACAGAAAAACATACATTTGATTCAACGGACTATGCCTCCATCTTGCTGGGATAACTCCGCTTTTCCCAGGTGACTATGTATTGTATTAGGTACAAACTGAAATAAAAGAAAAATACAATAAAGAAATTTATGCCCGCTGGAAGAAGATTGAACTTTATAGAACAGTAAACTGTTGTCATTGGTCTTGCTCCCGTATGCGAAAGTGTTTGTAATGCTATTGTGAAATGGACTGACCATAAGTTACAAATAATTATTTATCATCACTGATTTCATGTTTGCTTTTTGTTATGTTTTTTCAACTCCGTCTATTGAAGTATCATATTACAAATGCATATGAACTATATCTATGTAGAATTTGCATAGTATATTCTAGTATATGCCAACCCAGTGTCTTATTCATTTTTGAAAGTTAAAAAAGCCTGCCGCCGCCACCAAGTCCTTTTGCTGCCGCCACCAAGACACTTAGCCGCCGCCACCAATAAACTTTATGAACTTTGGCCTCTACCCATTTTGCAAGTCACAATGTTTATTTTGGGTTATACTTTGTTAACAACATTTCTTTTATTTATTTCATTGAATCACAGATTGAAAATTTAATTTCAAATTAAATAGTGTTGACTTAGAAATTACTTAATTGATAATTTTAAAGTGTTAACATTCAAAAGATGTTTTGTAGTTTCTGGATTCATCATATTATTTTAATACACTAACATTTTGTTAGGGGCACAGAAACTTATATCATAATTTATGTTTGCTTACGCTTAGAAAACATAATATATTCACTTTCTTTGCCCCTAACAAAATATTAGAGTACTAATATAAAGTGTTAACTTTAAAAGTGATGCACAAGAATTTCATGCATGCATACATGCATGTCCACCTCAGAAAACTAGTCAACCATAACATATTACCATATAAGGAAAGACTCCGCCTCCTGCATACATTATATTTTCAAAATCCTGTAAATTCTTCTAAATTCCTTTAAATCCCTCTAAATCCCCCTAAATTCCTCTGGACTGAAATTTAGTGAGAAAGGGCCATTGGGATAACACAAAGATTCTTGAATGTGTTCATTGTGTGGATAGTGATAGAAGAAGTTGACAGGCAGAAAGAGGAACAACACATAGTTGAAGCTTTGACAAGATGTGGCTATTCTGAATGGTCGTTCCGACGAGTGAAACACCAGATAGAAACCAAACTTGATAGGAAGTCTGAAAAGAACAAGAAAAGAAAATAAGCTGAAAGATCAAAAGGCCAGGTTATCCTACCATATGTGAAAGGTGTTACCAAAGGGATCTCCAGAATTCTGACCAAACACTTGGTAGCTACGGCAGTGAAGCCAATGCAGACTATCAGGAACATCCTAGTACACCCGAAAGATAAAGTGGATAAGATGGACAAATGTAAAATTGTGTACAAGATTCCATGCAAGTCATTTGATAAAGTGTACATCGGGGAAACGGGTAGAAAGTTTGGTACCAGACTGAAGGAACATCAGAAGGACGTGGAAGCTAACCAGAAAGGAGCATACACCAGATCCACAAAGAAAGAGTCTAAAATGGAAATAAACAAGAGTGCTATCACAGACCATGTGAACCAGGACAGCCATCAGATAGGCTGGGAGGGAGCCAGAGTAATAGACGGAGAGAGTCAATGGAAAACCAGGACCATCAAAGAGTCTGTACACATTCCAACCTGCCAGCAGGTTATGAACAGAGACGAGGGGGGGCACCAACTCTCGCAAGTTTATGATTCTACTATCCTCATTCAAGATCGGAATATTTGACCTTAGACATTGCGCGGGAAGAGCATTCTGAAGATGCCAACAGTTATTTGGCGAAACTGCTAATGTATCAAAAGTATCTATTGTTGTGAATAAAGAAAGATGAACCCAAACACAAAGATTGTTGGAAAGGAATCTAGTGTTTGAGGTAGACAAATCAGAGAATCGATAGCCTTACGCAGCACAAAAAAGCACTATGAATTGTGATGAAGGTGCGTTTATGCTATCACACAGCTATGACAATCTACTGAAGCCGAGGGCATCAGGAACACACGGCCGCCCACGACCCCCACCCTGCCACTGACCCACTTCCTGATGTCATGTGATATGTCTACAATTGTGTTGATACTGTCACACATTCACTGAACATTGACCCTGATGAAGCCTTCTTGATCAAGAGGGAGAAAATATTTGGCTTATAATAAAGCAAGTATAAAGGATTTATCTTAAAATGAATATATAGTATTGTCCGGGAGTAGGCCTATTGTATCATTGGCAAATAAGAAATAATGTAGTATTTTGTTATTTTGATAATGTAAACGTTCTCTTCCTAATTACTGATTCGCAATTACACCAAAGAGCATTAGGCCTACCGTTAAACTATCTCTGATTACACGTAGATTTATCAAAAACATATTTGATAGCTTTTTTGTTTTGTTTTTGTTTTGTTTGTTTGTTTGGGGTTTTCATGTATAGCGCAATGGATTTATAATTTCATAATATTCATTATTCGTTCGCCGATAAATATTTTATTACTTTTTAAAAAATATATATATATATATCTAAAATGTTCTACATGTCATGTAATGCATTGCATTTTGCATTAATGCATTATATTTTGAACGTTAATATTTTCTTGTTTGTACGTTCACGTATGCACTTCCGCACAAAGTATACATGGTATAAAAGTTCAATAAACGAGTCGTAACACGTCCGACATCTTGGCGTCTAAATTCTGAATAGTTTTCTACAACATATCACACTACAAATCTGAAGAAAGTTGAAGAATACCTGGTGAAATAATTGCATTCGATTTACCGATCCGTGTTAACAGCCAAAAGTGAGAAGAAAGTAAACTTTTGACCAATCGCCAGGCTGTATAAAAGCGCTGGTCTCAAGGCAGCTCTTACTAGTCTTAGTTACAAAAAAGTCTTTGATTGTATGTTTGTAGTAGCATATATTATATTCAACATTCAGTTCGGGAATGGAATCTAGTCTTGTCATAAAACTCAACAATTTGAAATTTTGACGGGTGATGCGTGATGTATGCAGATTTTTGAAAGTATGTAGAATATTTACTACTAT
>CM032668.1:40553011-40641798 GCA_019095985.1 Streblospio benedicti | reverse complement strand
TAAACCAAGAATTACTGACAACATTTCGACAAGACTGGCCTCAGTTTTAGGCAGTGGTAACATCATCACACAACAAAATTATATCAGTATAAACACTATTATGGCACCACACCAGTCCCGCCGACCAGGGAGGCCACCCTCGCCCTGGGCGAGGAGGAGGCTGAGTGAGATGATCCGTGACATGCATCTCCTGGTTTAATAAGGCAGAGAGCACGAGAGTGCATAAAGCACTTCAAGTTGCAGGAGCGCATGGTCTATAGAACAGAAGAAGGAAGCTATCCCAGTGAGCAACCGGCGTGGATATCACGTTGAATCTACGTGATTTTGTGACGTAGATATGACGTGAATATTTGGGTAACTTTTGAAAGGATAAATCACGTAGAATCCAGGCTGAGACAACTCTACACCCCTGCAATGGGCAGTATTTTACGTTAGTCGTCACACAGTTACGCCCGCAGCAGTGTGTGATCTCTTTGAAGTTCGGTCTTTTCCTGGAAGTGGCAGGTGCGCTCAGCTTGTTATCTCTCGCAAAATGCACGTTTTAGCCCAAGTTTGTTTCCAAAATACGATGCTTGCGCACTCAAATCTTGATATTCTGAAATGCCATCCTACATGAATAAACGTTTTTAAAGAGCTATCTTGTACTAACAAAATGTGTCCACGTCGATTAAGTTTGTTATTCATGCGACTAGTACAGGAAGTTATCTAGGTCAGATTTCTTACAATGTGTTTCAATGGGGAAAGCTGTTAGAAATAGCCAAAGTTACGAAATATACTTGCTTTTTTCGGACCATGCGCACCAACCAAAAAGATTAATATTTTGATATGTTGTAGACAAGAGGTTAAACTTATAATTAAGACCCTTTCCAAGATGTGTCTCGATGGACGCATTGTTTGCAATTTAACACCAAACATTGAGAATATTCGGGAGAGTGATTTTTAATGGTGTCTAAGTTCACAGAATACATGAGTTGTTGGTTCTTAAGAATAATCAATATGTGAAACCAGATTCTGAAAGTGCAAACGTTGACGTTTTCCAACAATATATATTATGTAACAAAAAAATTTTCATCCTCTGGCTCAACTCTCACTCGGAAACCATCCGTTCTGTCAAGGTAATTATTGAAGTGGGTGACTACACAAATTCTAGGATCTTGGGGATAGGCTAAGAATTTTATCTCATTTAAATGTTTACCTGGCCTTGAAGTTTTCAAATCTTTATTAATTCTGAAAGAGACAACTGTCTCACCTCTGGTCATAAATTTTGCATTTAACAACGGTCATCAAAATTAAGGTTTTCTTCGTTAATTGTTCGAGAGATAATGAATCAATTGGGTATAAAGAGAGACAATAGTTCAACACATAATTGATTTCCCAGGTGAATTTGTACCTGGGATGAGCTGGCCTCATTTGGGCTGCAGCTCGCATGAAAGTAGAAATAATATCGTGTTGACCAACTGGTTTCCCATTAAATTTTATGATTAGTGACAGGGCAGAACGGATGTTTCCCAAGGTTGAGTAGGCCAAACCTTTTCTAAAACACAATAATAAATATTCAAGTACAAAATTCAATGTAGGATATAAGGGATTTACATTTGAAGCATGACAATGAAGTATTAGATATAGGTACCCAAGTAATAAAAAGTGAATAAATTATTTCATCTGGACAGTTGAGCTAGATTTTATACTTCATTATTTTTTCATTGTAACCTCATCCGACAGTTAAAAACATAATGAGGTCAGATCTCAAGAATTAAATTGTCTGGGTTTTTTTCTTCTTATTATTAGAGATCTAGATATGAACAAGTTATTGACTCAGTCTGATGTATCTAAATAATAATGAAAAAATAATATGAAACGAATATATAGATCTACTTGTTACACGACGGTGGTGAGAGTGGATTACTCGTAATATGTCTTTTCACTTTACATTTGTGTTCTTCAACTGCGAAATAATGATTGGGATTCCGGGCTTTCCCCACAAAAAAGCAGGTTGAATATATTTCGATTTTCCAAATTTTTGCTTGAGATATTTAATTACGTCAAGTGTATTTAACAACCCATAATCATGCGTGATATGGAAGTGTGTGTGGATTCAGTGGAATCAGCTATCAATGCAGAGAAAGGAGGTAAATCACCTACATGATCTAGACGTCACTCAATGCAGTTCGAACACAACGTCCTGACTCAGTGACTAGTATCCAAGATAAATGCTCACAAGGGAACGATCATAAATAACAATACCGGGGGTATCGTCCACTTTTTGGAGCTCGAAGAAAAAGTTTACCCCCCCCTCCCCCCAGCTAAAATAAAAGTCCTCTACATAGTCATTGCATTTCTGGACAATTGCCAAAGGAAAATATCTACTAAAAAAGTTCAGTGACCCCCACCCCCCAAAAAAAGGAATCAGAAAAGTTATGTTGACAAAGTTATCTAGAGCAGTATTCAATAAGGTCATGTAAATAAGAAACCCATGTGGCCCATTTATCAGAAATAAAAATTATATTCTGTAAACAATTCCGGGCTCAATGTGCACTTGATACACGGGCCTCCTGTAGCGTTGTGAACTGCTCTAAGAGAATCAATACATATTCCTTTTTTAGGAGCTAAAAGATTGGAATTATGTGCTAATCTTGCAGAAGGTGGAACTACCCCAACACTGGGTAAGATTTTCAATATTGATTATTGTTACATCTACTTAGAAAATGCATTACTTGTTCTGTATTTTTTATGCTTAAAAATACATTGGTTCTTTATGATTTAAAATATACGGAGAAAATTGTACTAATTTATTTTATTTTATTTATTTATATATTTATTTCAGAATTAAAAATAAATTCCATACATAATAGAAACATTAGAATAAATACTTCTTATTAGAATATTAGTAAAAAATTGTACAAGTGAAATCCTAAAACTTTTTGATGACTAGAATTGAAAGTATAAAAGGCACTTGTATATAACAAAAGTATTCATACTAGATCTATTACCAGTACATAGAATTGGAACATGCTTGAATCTCTACTGAGTTTCGCTTCTTCTACAAATATTTTTGGAGGCTACAGAGGCTTTTTTGAAAGTATCTGATTCCGTTCATTTAACATATAGATCACACTGATGTGATTCAGCTCTATAGATTAGAATCATTATGCTCGAATGATTTGACACCTACGCCGGGTCATTGCAATCATAACGCATAGTGCTTATGATCAGTCATGATAGCATTATGATCTGTACATAATACACATACGATTGAGCAGTCTGCAATCGGTTGGGGATAAGTTTATTATTACCAGTACATAGAATTGGAACATGCTTGAATCTCTACTGAGTTTAGCTTCTTCTACAAATATTTTTGGAGGCTACAGAGGCTTTTTTGAAAGTATTTTGTGAAAAACTGTCCAAAATCTTAGTTCTTAGTACTTAGTACTATCAATATATGCATGGAATAAGCACTTTTTAACCTCATCTATACATTTCTTAAATCTAGTAAACATCAGATTACCTCTAGAATATATACCCTTAATGTGGCGTACAATGTCTTTATTATCACCAGACAGAACTGTCAATATGGACCTCTAAATACTTGAATCACTACATCATTGATAAACATAGAAGGAACATGAATTTTAGACAAATGGATGAATAGTCTACGTCTTACAATTTCATACCCTCATTACTTCTAATTGGCTATCATTGCTGCTTATGGATCAGGAATGCTGAAGATAGTGAAGCAGATGGTTCAGCTGCCGGTGTTTGTGATGATTCGACCACGTGGTGGAGATTTCTTCTACACCGGCCAAGAATTTGAGGTATAAATCTAAATTTAATCTGCTGTATGTGGGGTGCATTCAAGTCGTATCTGATTCCGTTCATTTAACATATAGATCACACTGATGTGATTCAGCTCTATAGATTAGAATCATTATGCTCGAATGATTTGACACCTACGCCGGGTCATTGCAATCATAACGCATAGTGCTTATGATCAGTCATGATAGCATTATGATCTGTACATAATACACATACGATTGAGCAGTCTGCAATCGGTTGGGGATAAGTTTTCTCAACACCTACCAACAGACTTTACTGGGACTCCAATCGATACCAACTGAGAGTTTCCAAGTGGAATTTGTACAAATAGTTAGGTTAGTGTGACTGACGTCATCACTTTGTCCAATAAGTATTCAGATAACATTGTGTCTACATTAAGTCAAATAACCACAATCAATATTTGTTTTAATCTTTTACGTTTAAAGATATTTTTATGCATTTTATCTAAGTGATACATACTCAATTACATTTTACCACACGCTGAAAATACGGCAACACCTTTCTGTATAACATTGTGTCTGCAATGTCTGAACTGTGGCACCTTGTCTTACAGGTGATGAAGGCTGACATAGAGCTGCTCAAGGATGCGGGAGCAGACGGCTTTGTTCTGGGCATCCTCATGAGGTCAAATGTTTGAAATATTATTTTATTAAGAAATTCTTTAATCGGTTTTGAATTCAACATTTTTGTCTAATTTTTAACTATTCTGAAGAGTATATTAATATAAAGCTTTCCAATTTATATATAAAAATAATTCAAAGAAATTTTGTTAATTTTTTTGGGCACATGATACAATAGATGTTTTAAATAATGGTTGTCATTTAAAAATTTTAGTGATGGAACTGTGGACATTAACAGATGTGATGAATTAATTAGTAAGTTTTTATCATTCCTTTTAGAGCAAATAATCATTCGTTGGAAACTCGAATTCATTTGATTGTAAATAAATGTACATTTACATAGGCTTGGTATTGCAGGGTAGTTATCAATTTTGTGGTATAAACAAGAAACGTTTCTCCCCGCAAGTTATCTATTTTACCATATTGTAATTACACTTTAACAACAACATATTTGGTTGTTTTAAATACAATTTTCATTTTTGTACAAGACCTCCTTAGTTGTTAGCTGGTGAAATTTAATCGTAATTTCAACTTTTATTAAATTAACAATGTTTACGAAAGTAACTTAATTCTATTCCTATAGATATAGTCAGGCCGTTGCCAGTGACGTTCCACAGGGGTGAGTGATTCTTTCTGTATTCATACTTACAAACTTGAAATTGTAGAGGCATTTTGTGTTTCAAAATACATATAAACACAGATAATCTACTGTAATTATGGTCAACCATGGAAATAAGAAATAACATATTTTTATATGTACATATATACTTTTGGTATTAACCGTACTCATTTATTTGTAGATGTTTGAATGTTTCTGTAATTATATGAATATTCCAATTCTATTCATTTACCGGTATGTGTTAATCTATGCTGTGATTAATGTTATTTACTAAAGAGCTGCTAACTCCTACACAAATGAAGTAACCACTCACTTACATCTAAATTTGTAAACATCCCAATTACATGTAATGGTTATTTTGCGATTTCTGTTGTTTACAAAAGTTCTGGTGACTATCTTGAAAAAAATCACCACCATCTTGAAATATTTGGTGGCTAGCACATTTTCCTGACCTCTAACCTAAGTTCACACCAAATTTGTTGCTTGCATCATCAAATGAACGATTTTACCAAAAAATCAAACTCGTCTGCTCCACTAAACACTCTATTCTGTAATGAACAAAACTTTTTCGTGGCAGCCATTGACATGTCGAGCAGCCTCGAGGACACCCTGGAGGCGGCCATCTTACTTGGCTGTAAGCGCGTACTCACGTCTGGAGGAGAGAACACGGCAGTGGAGGGCATCCCCGTCATACGCAAACTCATAGAACAGGTGAGAAGGAACTCCTACAAAACGCCGTCCATGCGTGATAAAGTATGACTTGAGTTGGCGCATTGGATTGCATCCAAAATGTTATGTAGTGAATTGTACATACATGTAATTATAAACACTGATGAACAGGTGAGTCATATGCAAGACCGTAATGCTCACTTAATATGGAAACTATATAGATATAAACTATAAAACTATTGAGTCATATCCAACCTCTTACAGTTAGTGAGTTATTATAGTTAAGTCTTGCGTAAAATCATAAGATCGGTTGAGGCAGAATACGACCCCTGAAAATGAGTCAGAGTGGGATGTTGGAAAATTTTAAATGGTATACAGAGGGAAAAGGATCCCAAACTTATGTGTGAAGTTTCTGAAGGTGCGATGTGGATAAAAAAGTTGAGAAAACGTAGAATAATTATGTGAAATGTTAACAATGGTTGATTATTACAGGCGGACGGCCGAATCATTGTAGTTCCGGGTGGAGGCATCACGGAGAGGAACCTAAGGCGGGTGCTCGACGAAACAGGTCACTACCCTCTTATAAATACAACTGTCTAAGTTTCCTCCGGGTGTGCAAACAACTTATTTATTCAAATTATCACATTGTCCCATTATTTAAGAGTTTGGATGGTCATCTTTGCAGAGCTCTTTTTTGTTTCTAATAGATGAAATATCTGATGAAAATTGCTTTCAGCACACTCGTCACAAAATGAATATGGAGTCATGATAGAAATATAAAGTTTTATTCATATCTGTCATTGATGATATGTCAAGTATCTGATACCGTTTTGAAATATTGTATACAATCACTTCTTACCACCTTTCTGTACGAGATGGTTTGAAATTTGAAAACTCAGTTTGGTGTTAAAGTCACATCATTGCATGTACATTTATCATACTAATGATGAGATTTCACGATACATGTACTAGTACTTAGAAAAGGTAAAAACCTTAGTGGTTTTGACAGAGCTCATAGGTACATTTTCATGTGTTGATGGCAAGACCATACCGAACATGGGAATGAATATTCATGATGGACAAATATAGATTGCAAAATTGCATTGTAGGTGCCACAGAATACCACGGTTCCGGCCGGGTACCATTGGAGTCGGGTATGGGTTATAGGACATCTGGCGTCAACATGGGTGCCACATATGCACCCTCTGAGTTCTTGATAAAACGGACATCTTCAGACAGAGTGAAAGCAATGATACGGATTGGTAAAACTGCGATGTAATATGAATATTTGGAGAAATAGAACTGTAAACCTGTGTTCAATTTGTTGTGACGCAAGTGTGAAACGATAGAGTTTGAATTTTTAGCATATGTGACTTGATCAATGAATGTGACAGTGATGCGAGTGTAGTTTGTTAATGTTCTATAAATATAAGGTTGTAAGTTTTAGAGCTGTGTTGATATTGTTTGTGCACAACCTGACAGATATGGAATCCCTTTTTTATGATAGATAACAATTGGTGAAATTGATTTCTACAAGGTCATAATTTTAAGATCAAACCATGTCATTATTTTGGTATGTCATGAGTGTCAATTCCTTCTGCCTCAGTTAGTTTAACTGAATTGAATCTATGAACCTAGTGTGGATTTTGTATAAACGAGCATGACATAGCAATGAGATAACTTATAAATGCATTACCCGGTAATATTTTTCTTCCAACTTTAAAAGACCATCTGTCTTGAATTGTTTAGACTGATTGTTTTTCTTTGTTTTATATCATAGTATCATCTAGATTTATTGTTGATATCATCTATTTATTCAACTACATGTATGTGGTTTGTCAATGTAGTAACCTCTATGATCTGTGGTGCAAGATATCTGTGTGTCCTATAACCTAGTGTGAAAAGCTATGGATCGTATTTTCAGATTTCAGCCTCATCCATGTGATCTTTGCCTAATCATGATACTTGAAAGAATATGATGGTGCATTTCTATTGTGGTGCAAATTTGTATGTAGAATAAAAAAAAACTATCAGACACTTTCAATTTTGTTGATGTATTTCCTTCAGAATACACTATAACATCAAGTTTACTAACACAAATGAAAGTTGTACACAAGCACTAATTTTTGGATCAACTAAAAAACTCAATAAAATGTTATTATTATATAAAATAATTATATTCACACAACCAATAGTTCAGCTCATAACTTGAAAATGTATTAGATGATCAAATTAAAATGTACACAATAAAAAATACATTTATATTCTAAATTTAATGCTCACAATAAATGTATTATCTGTACCACTGCACTCCACAGAGTTCTGAACTATCTTGTTTATAAAATTACTGGAAAATTACATCAGATAAATAGTACATGAAATATTCATGTTCTGATCCTATTTAGCTCTGATACAAAAAGTTTACCACTGAAATTCCGTATATACCAGTATATTAGTTTGTGATGCACAATACACTTTCCATAGATTTAAACTCACAACCATGGAATAAGTTACAAGAGATAGCGAAATTCCATTTTTGATTTTAATATTCATATCAAAATAAGGGAACAGTATAGAAAAATACAAAGCAACATATAAAAATAAAGCTAGGAGCAGGATGATAGTAAAATTTTGTCATAAAAATCTATCTTATATAGTTCTGATATTTATGAGGCTTATCAGTTATATATTATTTCATAAACATTAGAAAATACAATCTTATATTCCTTGAAACAATCACATAATTAGCAGTAAATCTCAATAATATGTAGATTTAACTTGTCTAAAAATATATCAGTCTATTATAAAATTGAATCATCAGTCAAAAAATTTAAATTCAAAATAGACTAAACAGAAATCATTTCGGCACCAGCAATTCAGCAATAAAACAAAAGATCACAACAATGTAAAAATAAATAAATTTTTTGTCAATTGATCACACAATATAAACTTAAAAACTTTAATTTCACTATAGTATTAACAAAACATGTCAAATGAGGAATAAGTTTCATGCTTTTCAATATTAACAGCTGGAATATTTGACATTCTATGCATTACATACTAATGAAGACTGCACAACAAGACTATCATTTATTATGATCTACTTGTAAGGAAAGTACACCAAGCACTACACTCTACAAGAGACCATTTTGTAAAATGGACATGCTTTCACTATAAAATGTGAAAAGTTCAATTCTTTACAAACATTGTGTGCAGGTAATAAATATTCACAAATGTGAATAGCATGTGATGCAGCATGTACACATGGACTAGAGAAGCACAGAAAAGCATATTTTTGCATATAGGCAAATTACTGACTAATATTAAGAGTCCGAAAGAAAATACAATAAACTACGTTATATTTTCTTCTTACAGTAGTAGGCGCACTTTTAAATTGAAATTATTTAAATTAAAATTAAAAATACTTTATTGAAATCATAATTCATGTGTTTGCGTAAATTACACAATTGATTAATGACGTACTTGTATACCTATTAGTCACATTTGACGTACTTGTATACCTATTGGTCACGTTTCAGATACTGGTCTCTGCAGGACGAAATAACAAGAGAATGTGTACAGAGACCTAAACACACACCATAACATTAAGCACATAGAACTGAACACCATGTCTAATAAAAAGAAGTGAAAAACCATCAAAACAGAATCTACAGCAACACAAGTAAGCGTTTGTAATGCCATCCAGATACCTAAAGTATACATCTAACTTGATTATGTATATCCATATGTATAGGATCTCTATATACATTCTGTACACTTCAATTTTGTGCTTGTATAATTCATCACAATGATAATGTTCACGCATATTTTCTTCTATATAGAAGTAAATATGTAGCTTTGTCAATATCCCTGGAATAAAATGTCATCCCTTACATCAAACCACACAATGCCATTCTACTAAAATATCACATCCATCATTATCAACAGTATCTAATTAAATGTAAAGTTTTATATATAATTGGTTCATAATTTACCAACAAAACTAGTCATTGCAACGTGACAATGCTTTCATCTCTTTGATTGCTCTAAACAATTGTCCCAACAGGTTGTCAAGTGGCACTGCATAAAAGTATCAAGCGATATGATTCGTCACACTGCCGCCTATGACCCGCGCTGTGATTGGTTAGCCTATTTCGGAGGGGAAGTAGACATAGGACTTGTTGTTCCTAGAAGGGAAAAAAAAGAATGTGAAACTCAATATGAAACTCTGTACAGCACTGTTAACATTCAAAGAATTTATTTGACATATTGCATGCAAGTTTGTCGATCATATAAAATCAAAGCTTTAAAAAAAGGGACTGCAGTAGAAAAACGTTTAGGTGAGCATATTTTTTATCAAGTTAAGAACACACAATGAAACATTTAATAACTGGATGAAAAAATAGTAAATTGATTGAACAACTGTACAACACTCATATATCAACCCTTCCACTTCTATAGCACTCATTTCAACGCACTTTCCACCGCAACATTTTTCATAAAATCAGGAAAACGTCCAATTCCAATAATAACCACCGATAAACATACAACACAATATACTGGTAATATCTTTTTGTCGATAATCAGTCAGAATCAATCCAAATTCTATTTCAACTAAAGGCTGACTATTTAATACCTTCAAAACAAAGCAAAAAAGTAACAAATATCAAAAAAACAATGCATCGAGTGCTTCAGAAGAGAAGGGTTGAACCCATGTAAAGAATTGCGGTTGTTACAGTTGTTGCCGGCTGAGAGCACCGGGGGCGGCGCAGTCGTCGTCGCACCTGATCCTCCAGACACGGTGCGCATCCTGCGGCTCAGCATGGGCTGGTCGTACTCCTCCATGGACAGGGAGCGCCCGCGGTGCATCCCCGGCTTCTTTACGTGGTGCATGGGCAGCGAGGACACTGAAATGCGCCACAAGTGGGTGCAACAAGTGGGTTTTATGCATTTTTTTTTACGTACAAAAGTTAACCACCATGTCAAAACTCCATAAAAAATACTTTTTTTTAAAGTTGGGGGCTTACGCCCTCTGCAGATTTCTTAGTATCTGGATTGATTGTACACTTGTTGAGATTCAACATTGATAATGATCTTCATTCATGAGGACACTGAAATGTGCAAGTTGTTCCAGTGACATTACAAAGTTAGATTTCTTAGTATATTTTCTCTGATCACACCTCTTACTTTGAGACCAACTCATCTTTTCACCAATATAGTTCTACTACTCCTACCATACTCTGTATATTCATCAATTAATATTCATGACTGTCAGACTGGGGCTTTCTTTAAGCAGTGGGTCAACTAGATTACCCCGTTGCCCATGACATGTGACACTCACCTACACCGAGGCCTTGCAAGAAGTACTGGAAACACTCTGCAAGTTTATCAGGCTGAAATTAAGCAAATCAAACATTATTATTGAAATGAAATCTTTAATTTAAAGATAACCATGAACCTCCATGAAGAGATAACAACTTCAGGCCAGACCAGAAGTAACATACATACATGTATAGTGATTACAACGTACACTTACTATCACATGGTTTTCTACTAAAAAATTGGCCTTTCTGTAAGAAAAATCATCAATCTTTCTTCTTCCTCTTCATAATATTTCACTTGATAAATAACACTGAATCTTTTAAAGAAAAGTATTTGTTACTCTTGAATATATTACTTAGAACACAAATAATAAGAACAGGACCATGTGAGGAAGTGAATAACTAAACCCATCTCACCTTTTCCTCAAGCACGTTTGCCACACCTCCTACTTCAATGAACTCCACACGACCTTTGTCTGCGCAAACCTGAAAAATATCTCCACTATAAAAACATAGCAATTGTTCTTGATTAAGAAGATCACTTTTAAAGCAAACCACGTCTTTAAAGTGGCATCTCACTCGCATGGCTGGCTTTCTATTCAGGCTAATAATAAGCAACCATCTGTATGTGACAACTTTCCCAGCAGATCTTTTTCATGAGCTTGACAGCATGGAACAGAAGCAAGGCACCAGAACATCGCCCTTTGACTAACTATTTAGGTGACAAGTTGTATCAGCAGACAACGATATTTTCACTATTTTTGTGCACTAACCTTAACCAGCGCCTGGTGGAGTGTGGCTGTTGTCATGCGGAACACGGACTTCTGGCCGGTGATGAAGAGTACGGGACATTTGATACGTTCTGCTTTATCCACAATGCTTGTGCGCCTACAAAACAATTCATGTAAATGACGAGAGCTGCAGAATTTTGGAAATCACATTAATGTTGGTAGTAAATGTTGTCTTACCGAACTTGTGATGGATAACATTAATAAAGGCATTTTGACCCATTTCTCGAAAAGCATTTACTGATTTCATTTATATTCTTTTACCTTCAACTAATGCGTATCTAATATAATCTAAAAGAATATTGTTTTTCAATTCAAGAGTTTTCAGTAATTTTATAGTACATAGTCATATTCTTTATTAATTTGCACTTAATAAACATACTTTCTGGTATGAAGGTTGCCATACATATGCATATCTTAATTAACTTCTTTAATCTTTTTTTGCAAACGTTTAATCAACAATGCAAACTGTTAATGTAAAGCAAGCGGGTACCCTAAGTTTAAGAATGATGTGACAAACAACTATTGAACTACAAAGATAAAAACTGTTCACTCACTTTAAGAATGCGTGTACAAACAACTTGAGGTTCTTGGGATTGACGCGATTACGCAGCATTGACTGGTAGTTCTCGATGGCGTTGTGCAGCTCCTGCCGATCGTTGGTCTTACTCACCTGTATTCGCAGAAAAGGTAATATGAAAGAACAACATTTACTCACTTGGTTTATGAATCAGGTGGACCCGCTTAAGTCAAACTTAACAATACAACTGAGCGCTAATTCTTATTTATCTGAAATTTTAAGTTATCTGTGTAAACATATACATACAGGTTATCCATAAATCGGACTCAACAGAGTTAAAGATGAACTATTTCCACAAAAATACGTTTTTTTTTTACATTAGAGACATATTGCAGAATTTTGGGGGAGAAATTAAAAATATTTAATAATGAACATTTCAAATTTGACCGACTCGTTGAAAAAAAGTCACATGGCTGTTTATAAAGTTATGAATGTCAATGAATTTATGATCAATTTTGTTAAAATATTATTCCAAAAAGAATAAATACACTTCATGAGAGCAATCATGTTTAATGATTACGGATTGTAACAACAAGACAAGAAAGATGGTAAAGTAAAGTACAGAATAAAATGTAGGAAACTTTTAGTTGAGAATTGACAGGACTTTTGTAAAATTTTCTTTTAGTAGATTAATTACTAGTAAAAACAAAATACACAATTTACATCTAAATTAAAAGTGAAATCTTGAAAATATATTTATTTCATTCCTTAATATATTGTAGATGCAACTTTATTTGGAATTTCAATCTACAAACTTATAATGACAAATTGATGCGTATTTATGGTAATATTTTGTCAGGCAATACGCATAAGAGATTCAGGCATATTTCTTGTACTTACTAACAAATCAATCTCTAAATTTGTAGTCGATATGTGCAAACTAAAACTTTCTCTGATATTTCTTCATTTCAGGCCGTAAATACACTACATTACAACATATGGCCATTGTATCCATTTTTGTTTGTATTGTCAGGTTCTGGTTTTAATAATCGATCTTCACAATAAGATATTTTAGAATAAAGCTTTGATTAATTTAATTACAGCCAGGTGCCCTTACGTACTTTACAAAAGTCCTTGTAAATTTCTTTAACAAAAATTGAATTATTAGATATAATACACAAATCTTAAAAAACGAAAAAATAACTGCATATTATTCATAGATGTAATGATGTGTATGTGCTGTACATTGTACATTATCCACCAATAATTTGTGCATTGTACAAAATGTGCATTTTACAATTGTCCTATGTATATTATGTTGCTTCTAAGTGCACACATTGTATAAACACTGAAGATGAAAATAAAATAAGCCGTTTTAGAATATGGCTATCAGTAAACTCGCTCTAGAAAGAACATGTAAATAATTGTCAGAAACAGAAATGTGGACAATGCATGTATCATACATGTAGGTTAGATTTTATTTTCATCTTACTCTGCAAGTCAAGTCACAAGTAAACTCTCACTATTGTGACATTGTACAACTCCATGGGTAAACAGAATGTAGTGAAGCTCCTATAAGCTTGATAGTTTTGCTTGCCTAGAATTTTTATTTTACAAGCCTGTGAATATGAAGGTATTGTTTTATATTTCATAAAGGATTTTTCCTATACATTTTACACTTTTATTGCGCATGTTTAAAAAAACAAAAAAACAAATGGAAAAGTTACATATTAAGCTGAAGATAGGTTAAAAAATCTCTTCTTGAAGATAAAGTGATAATGTTGAACATTTAAATCTATATATATTTAATGAATGCATGCATATACCATTGGTACATATGAAAAAGAGGCATGATATCATAATTACTACATAAAGTGATGAGAAAATTTTAGAAAATATTCAAAGGCTTGTTGAAAGCTAATTTAGTAAATCCATTATTGGGTAAGAGGTTTTCAAACAGAAATCTTTACAAAAACAGAACCCTATGATTAAAAAGATTCAAGAAAACTTTTCAAATTTGTGTTATAAAACTATCTAGGTGGTTCAAACACTAATAAGGATAATTTGGATGAATGGCATAACATAAAAATTAATCATACTTTACCTCAGTCTTTGAATAGGAAAGAAAAAAATGAAAGAATGATTATTGCATGTAAGCCAATCAATCATATGAAGATAGAAGAATGAAATATCGTACACGTCTTTTGACAACAGTAAAAACTTCAATACTCTAGTGCGCATTGAATAAAATCCTTCATGCAACCAAGAACTCTTTTATACTTTTCTTCAAATGAGAAATAACATTGGTTACAGACTGCAATCAATTTAATTCAACCGTGAGGTTTGTCTAATTGTTTTATTTTGAAGCATTAAAGAAGAGAGTGCGAAATGATTTAGCCAATGAAAATACAATGACAAGAATTCAATTAATGGTGGAGAGAGAATTATCAACAAATAAAAGAAAGCTTGCAATGATAAAATGTATTAGGGGTATCATGTTTTTTACAATACAATTAATGACATTTGAATCTGAAATGATATTGCTTGGAACATGTCATAGCAACATATCATATTTCTTATAAAAATACACCTTACTAAAAGAAAATATAATAGTAAGCAATTCAATAATAGACACATGCTTAAACGCAAAAGCGGCCGTTTATGTAACACTGTCAAGTAATCATATTTTAAAATAAAAAATCATACTAAGCAAACAAAAGCCTTTATTATAACGTGCTACCTAAGTTTTCAAACTTTTCACAAATTCACACAATCCTATTTCATATTGTATTTTCGCAAATTCTGAAACTCAATCAAGTTAATATTTCAGTAAAGTAGACACAACCCCAAATGTCATGTTAGGTATTTAATAAAGCTGGTTATAGTCATTATGAACATTATATAAGTATGTATCTGGGAGAGAAGGCTAAAGTAACCATCGCAATACCTCTATATCAACACTTTGGGATTTGGAAAACCTTCGAAACAGATTATCAGTAACCTGGAAAAAACACAAATGAAGGAAGGACAAACATCTAACACAAATATGGAATTCTAATAATTAAAGTATGAAAAATATTAAATAAAACAGACTAGAATGAATAAGATGTGGAAATGCTACAGTGCAAGGAAAAAATACAGGGAAACTGAAGCAAACTAAAAAAGCAGTAACTGTTTCCTATATAACCATAATTAAAATTCTATATCTAATCCAATTGGAATATAAGTTTGTCTAGAAATGTTTAATTTTAATTTCCCCTTTACAAGATTTTAGATTCATGAATGTAGTAGTATTGTGTACTTGTTATTTCTTAAAACAAAATTTTAAAAATTGGTTCATTTGGATCATATTTGTTACAAATTTATCATTCATGAGACTGATGTTTAGTTGATTTTAATAAACAATCCAAGCTTGTAATTAGTCATTAAAATGATGCTATGTAAAATATTATTGAGTACTTATTAGTTTATATAACTGTTTAAGAGCAAATTCTGAGGCCTTATGAAATTTAAAGATGAGTACATTTTAGAAATAGTAACAGAATATCATATATCACAATTTCTTTTGCACTTCAAACTGTTAGCATTTAGCACAAAACTACATGTAGCCTGCTAATCACATTTTCTAGAAAGCAAAATGTTTTATTTTTACAGAGCACTCCAAAAATATTTCTAACAATGCCAAACAAACCACTTCTACCTAAGGCTGCATATGAGGATCTCCTGTGACTTGTATGTGTGTAGAGGAGCTCTTAAAATTGATTAAATGAACGTGGTTTTAAGGTTCAATCGCCAGGCTACCATTACTGGAAGCATTAAACTTTATTGTGCCATAAATCCTAATCTACGTAAAATTTACCAAAGAACCACTGCGAGATGAACGTCTAGCATCAATCACCTAAGAACAAGGTAGATAACAGAATACATTTAAAACGATTTTCAGAAATCGATCAACATATATGCGCATGCACAACTGCAAAGCAAATAATAGATTTAACAAATGATGCATGTTAGTACCAATAAAAGTGAATTACAATATGAGGAACGACATTTATAAGGCAGATCTAGGCTCATACAAAGAAACTTCAGATTGGAAAGAAAAATAAATGTCAATAAATATTGTTACTTTTGCATGGCTTTCAATTTACCTCCATTTGATTATTTAATTACTGTGCCAAAATAGAGATATCATGGTTTAATTACTTTCTTCTTTAAACCAAATAGTAGTTTATTTCCTTTATCATTATAATGGCATAGGTACCTCTGGAAAAGAATGTCTACGGCTTTTTTAAAGTACTTCAAAGATACTCACTGATCCAAACCTGTGCAGTACCAAGTAAGCTTCAGCAGATGGATTCATACCAACGTGATCTAGCTTCCAGTTGATGACCTAACACAGACAAGTTTTTCATAATCTTTAGTGGGGGGGAATGAAAAAAGGATTCACTACTCAAAGGAGGTGGGCTCATATATGTACTGTAAATGATTCATGAATGTTAAACAAACCACTTTGTCCTTGAGAGACTAAGAACCAATATTATCCTTTAGGGACCAAGAACCCACATTATCTTTGAAGGACTAAGAATTCTCCACATTATCCTTGAAGGACTAAGAATTCTCTACATTATCCTTGAAGGACTAAGAATTCTCCACATTATCCTTGAAATACTAAGAATTCTTCACATTATCCTTTAGGGACCAAGAAACCACATTATCCTTGACGGACTAAGAACCAACCTTGTCCTTTAGAGACTCCATGAAGCCAGCTGTTGTGCCTGTACAGTGGATGAGCACAACTCCCAGAACCCGGTCCTGATTGGCCATCTGGAATAAATATGCCATTATAGAAATTCAAAACTGCTTACCATGGAAAATCTCATCGCCGTTATATTCAGAACGAAAAACACTTTAAAAAGTCTGACTTAAAGTCACTGTCACATAGAAAAAACGGATGAAATCCGAATATAACACAGATGGATTTTAACCGTACATGGTCCATCTATGGAGATGCGCCAACCATCAGTTTTATGTACATTTTTCATACGGTGAATTGCGCAGGGTGATTTCAGGGGCGTAACCATCCATGCTAATCCTTTTGGAATGTTCAAAAGTATTGGCGCGGATGGATTTTCATATTGTGCGTAGATTATACATGATATTACCGTGATACGGCCATAAATTATATGCGAATCTTACAAGTATTACGGTATCTATCCGTCGTTCGTCTGTGGTGGTTGGCAAGGTAAAAAAAACTCACCAGAACATAAAATTGTAAGTTTGCGGTGGTATACTTGGACAATCCGTGAAGCATTCAAGCCTTTTAAGTGTTTTATGTGTGTATAATTCGTGTGACATCTGCCAACAAATTTTGTCATATTTTCTACGGAGCTCCACGCATAGAGAAAACACAAAAACGTGTGCATCCTACATACGTGTTTCATCCGCTTTTTCTATGTGACAGTGACTTAACTCTTTGAGGCACTGGGTTTAATTATTTGACATCAGCATGATATGCATTTCCTTCTTATTTCATAACATTTTATATTCTATTCTGATCGGATGAGTCTCTCCAAAACGTAAAAAATACTGGTTGGTAAACTTTGAGCAACCACATGCAAAGAAACATATTATCAACAAATTCTTTAGATAAACAAATCTAATCAACGTATGTATGTATGTATGTATACAAAAGATTATTCAGATTCTAACTTTTCCATTGGGCTTCATGGATTAGCTTTTTAAAAATGTAGATAGAACAGACAGGAATGTTTTTATACTCACAGCAAACCTTGCAAGTATGTTGGCTCCTGCACCCTCACCAAAGCAAACAACATCACGAATCCTATAAAACACCAAACGTGAACCTTATTAGCTGATTACAGAACAAAATCTTAGATATCAACCATCTAGGGACTAAGGGAGGTTTGCGAGAAGCAGTGATGGAAACATTACAATGTCTTCAGAGATCCATTGCGGATCCATACTGAAGAACTTTTTTCTGAAACCTACATAGTTTTTAACGAAATGTGTATGGCTATAGCATGTGTGTCAGTAAAAAATATGTACTACTGGTACCTGGTAACTGAGTGCATAACAAGTTCATGCACTACTCCTGTGAACTGATTGTGATCACAGGTAGTAAAGCAATAACAATGACATCTGTGAGGGCTGATGATCATTACTTAAACATTGCTGGGCATTGTTTCAAACACAAGCTTCATGTTATCTACTCATTTTTCTAATGATCTTAAAATGAAAGACAATATTGCCTCTATACCATACTTGAATTGACTTGACAAGTATTCAGAATCGATTTGTTTGCACATGTTATCATCAGTCCCCATTCATTTTAAATTTATCTGGTTTTCAAAGGTGTGTGGGTATGTTGACCTATTACAAATCGTCAATCTTATTCACCTATCACCAATAACAAAGTTACCAGCCACACATTCACACACACTTAACAGAGACATAGACATACTACAGATGTAACTATTGTACTGACGTTTAAGTAAAATCTAGTCTTATAGTTATATAAAAAATGGCGATCAATGAATTTTTCGCACATGAATGAAAAAAATATCTTTCCAAAAGATAAAAAGGTTTTCTTATTCAAATTGTAAGAACACATATGTTCAAATGCTTGTTTTTAATTTCTTGAAGTATTACACTATCTTTTCATATACTAAACACGGTAATCACTGTAACTATAAACAATGTTCACAACAATTATTTAAAAAAATAAGAAGCATGAACCCATTCACATTAATCAAAAGTATTTTAAAAAAAATATCAAAGAACAAAAAATCGACAATGACTTGTCAACATAATCATTATACAAAATGTATCTCTCATTTAGCTAAAACAGACAATTTCATGACTTACACACATTGCATTGGGAGTATTATGAATTAGATACAGATACCAGTGAACATTAACAAAATGAAAGGTACGTACTTGAGATACTCAAGAATATGAATAAGATCCTCAGCAATCTTCTGCATTGTTGGGAACTCGTAGCTGTAAAATAATAATTAACACATTACTAAATTAAGAATTACAATGTAGGATGGATGTTCCATAGAAGAACATCCAAATGCCAAAGGTAATTCAAAAGTTCATTGATTGTCGGACATGGCTCAAACAGGGGAGTTTGTTAATAACGTGATGTTTGTACATTGTACAATAAGTAGAATCTCATAACTAATTATCTCAAAGCTGTAGAGAGAACAGTAAAATGCTCAAATATGTTAAATACAAGCCGAGGTTTATTACACTTGCAAATGAACTTAACTGATACTAGGTTTTACAGAACACATACTTTTTTGGCCAAGCATTATCTTTAAAACCTCAAAACACATAGAGGGCAAATATAACTACAATGCATAACAAAGAATCTTCTGCAAATACGTATGTTTGTGCGGCCGGTTGTAAGATAAACATGGCAGCAGACGACAGTGCAAACCCACCAGGATGCAGTTTTGTGTGAGCAGAGCTAAAGGAAACCCATGATTAGGTGCGGTGGGGTAATCTGTACACTTTGGCATATGGGTCCCTTGGTTGTGAATAATACGGACGATGTTAAAAACCACTAACTGTATACAGTTTATATCAGAGTTGGTTCCTATCTCTAGATAAGATAGGTTGCATTGTTGAAAATAAAGAAAATAAAAAACATTTTGTGCAATGTTTGTTTATTTGCTTGTTTACATGATGAAAGGTGAAGAATTATTTACTTATTTTAATTATTATTTATTACTTTTTAAAAATTGATCTTTATAAGCTTTTGCTTTCTCATGGTACATGCATGAATACAAAGGTGAATCTCTAATTTACATGTACATCAAAGTGTATTTTAGTCCTAGTTTGAAAATACAAAGTTTAAAATAGCCAGCAATATACCATATATAACCATCCATACTCCCATGGACTTAATAGGTTTAGTTGAAAAGTTCTCAATTCTGGGGTTTGCGTTCAACATGAATGGAATTTCTTTGGTCTGGATTTTCGTAAAGTCCAAATTTTGGGGCTGGGTGTTTAATTAAACCATGTTGTTCTGTTGGATGAGTCCATATAGTACTATGTTCTATTAAACTACAGAACGTATGGCTTATTGACCATAGAGAAATGTACAGGTATATTTCAAAAGCAGTTTTATAGTTCATTACTCAGAAAATGTCAACTCTTTTATGTCAAAAGGCTTGATGCATGTCTTATGGGAATGATTCAAGACAGAATAGCTTGACATTTGTGACTGTTGCTTTATTGGTTACGTTTTCAAATGGCACCTGAAGTATTTAGATTTTGTTGACAAATACAAGTTCAAGGTAATATTACACATTAATAGACAAAAGCGGGTGAGTTTGTAATATGAATTATGTTATCAGGTGAGTTCTTGGGTCGTATCACGGCGAGCCCGAAGGGCGAGCCTGATGCACTTCAAGAACGAATCCTGATAAAATAATTCATGTTACACAACGAACCCGGTTTTGTATTTATCATTCTTTTCTAAACAATTACAACACTGTTTTAAAAAATGTGAAAAGGTAGTCCGGCTGGGTCCAAGCATGATAACCTTGGTATCACCCCTCTTCGAAGAGGGGTGATAACCCTCTCCGGGTTATCGGATACTTCTGGATCGTGATAACCAATGATATTACATGAAAAAGAATGATAAAAGAAAATGCGATGCTCATTGAATAAAAAGACCTAATGTGTGTTAAGAAGAAAACCTAATTCCTTCTGGAGATTAGAAGTTGCCTTTAAGCAATTTCCTGTATTGAGGTTAATTAATCAGCATATAATTGGTTGAAACATACGACAGTATCATTTTTTTATCTTACAATTTCAGGTAAAAATATACACACAACCAAGTATAACTAGGGTATATATAGAACCGAGCTGTTCATCTAATATACAAATTGCCACTTGAAATAATGTCAATAGATGAGCACAAATTCATAACTTACGTAAAATTGCCTTATAGAGAAACCATCAGACGTATTTTATGGCAAAATAGCTTTTCTTCGAATTGCCAAATTTGCTATTTTGGGAGAACAAAGCTAACAATATGCGTCATTCATTCAATATTCAACACCCACTTATTTCATTTTGTGGTTGAGCCAAAATACCTGTAGAAATTGTATTTTTAGAAATGCAAGTCTAGAATTTCTTTAGAATTTACACAATCTTTTTCATAAGAAATGTTTATCAGTCCATAAAATAACAATATATTATTCTTATTACAGGCATGTATTTTGTGTTGACTATTTCGTTGAAATCAACATCAATAAGATATTGATAAATGATTCTTTCTCCAAGTCTATTAGGCTTTATCACATATCCTCTGCCAGGACTCGAACCCTGGACCACTACCATTGTGGCACCTACCAGGTATTCACCTAGCACTTAACTTAAGCAGGCGCATTAAACCACTTGGACATCCTGACATAACTAATAGCTTTAGTGATAGTGGCCCATGGTTTGAGTTCCAGCAGAGGCTATATGGAGAAAGAATCCTCTAATATCAATATTTAAAACCCAGTCAGTTAATTTCCAATATATCTATGTACATATATATACAATGATTGCAATATCTAATACTAGTAGTACCAGTGATAGGATTGTCAAATAATGCGTTTCATGTGATTTTATTCTAAGAGCACTACACAATATTACACAAAAGTTTCTCATTACAGAACCATTCAATTTTGAAATGTTTGCACAGTAAAAAATGAAATGCCATAAATGTGCACTGACATTTATACATCTATTTCTAATGGAGACATCAGTGACATTGGTGTAAAATTATTTGAAAAACATTTTCATCAATGGAACAAAAAACAATTGTCTGTTACTGCATGAGGGATGATACAAGAATCTGGAGTTCAGTAAAACTGAAACTTAGTTGAGATTGATCTTGTATGCAAAAAGTGCCCAAACAAAAACATGAACTGCCCCAACCCAAAGTCATAACAAAGCTTCTTTTTCGTAGGCTCAATTCTACTTTAAAGGTTATGCTCAGTGACCAAACAAATATGCTTGTATAGAAGCAATATGATGTTGTCTGTGCATTCTGAAAGTTTCTTTCATTTAAAAAGCGTATTAAGGTTTCTAGAGAAATTAATGCTACGCAATAAGAGGCAGATATAAACCCAACTAAACACGTGTGAGCCAGAAATATAAACGGAATGATTCTCGACAGACATATAACTACATGGTGGACATAAGAAAGGGCCCATCTCTTCCATGTTAAAAGGGACATCTGCCGTTAGAAATCCACAGTACGTTTGGCGAAAATCATTCGATTAAGCAACATCACGTGACCTTGTGTTTTAGTTAGCATGATGGCATGGTATTTCTAAAGGTGGATCAAATATCAAATGTGGATAGTATAAATATTGTTTTCCGTACACTTGCAATGGAAAAGACATTGCTCATTGATACTGGGCTTTACAGAACAAATATTAGTTCGGCTGGGCATTATCTTGAAGTAAGATCAGTCCCTTTAAGACGTGCAATATATCAGTATTGCTCATTTGACAGCCAAGGGCGATTTGTATCCGCAAAACAAAGCATATGCCCTGTAAAAAGTAAATCTCTCTGTCCGTTTGTGTCAAATAATGATGAAGAGGATGTAGTTTTTACCCTTCTGGCAGATCCGCGGCATCCTGGCTCTGACCGGGGATGTCCACATTCACCCACACAGTCCTCTCTCGGATCCGGGACATGTTTGGGTGTTCGATGAAGTCCTGGTACATTGTATCTGAAAAATAAAAAGAATAACGGGGGAAATTTAATTCAAAGTTGATTGTGATTATAAGCTGCACCATGTTGGTTATGTTTAAAACAGAAGTATGAAAGTTATTGTATGCTACAATAGGGTGCAGATGTAAATGATGAAACAACTGGTATGGTGATTAAATGTATTTTCATTTCAAACAAAAATGAATGGCTTCAGAAGATAAGTTGAACTCTACATTTACATAAGAATTCAGCAAAACTTAGTTCTTCATTGAAAGAAATATTAATCATTGTAGTTACATGTATCATCTAATCTTATTTGGATCTTATAAGTGCAAGTATAATTGAAATTAATAGTGGTGATCTGGATGACATCAGCTGTACTGTGCACCAGCAACAAATTGTATAAAGACCTTTAATAGATGACGAACATAAATTTTGGTACAAGTATTTGGTGCAGAAAAACTAGACATGAATGCTCATCTTAGTAAAACTATAGTCTGTCCAGAAAGGGAGCGTTCATAATTGACGTCAACCACATTTTGGCATTTTCTGATCCCCCCCTCGTCAACTTTCATCAACTTTTGCTGACCCCCCCCCCCCCCCCCTTCAGGGTTTATTGTGATTGTGTCAATTGTGAACGCTCCCTAATTACTTTTACAGTTTAAATAGCAGTTTTCTGGACCATATACCATGGTTATTGGCAATCCAGCACAATATAATGATATGCCATACATGTCACTTTTGATCACCTTTGACCTTACCTAATAAGATTACATAAGAATGCACATAGTATGACACATGTATAACGTAAAGATATTGATGTATGATACTGCACTTTTTACAGATGCTATAAACACTACTCCAAAATAAGCACGATATTTACATTTTATGAGTATATAAAGCACATTCTGGACTATTGTGTTATCATCTGAGCAAGCCTGTTTTGACTTTGCACCAAGCAAGGTAAGTTTTATGAAATTCGGTTAAGATTGAAGAAAGTTATGGGAGAAAAGCTATGTTACTAAAACAATAATGGGCAAACTATAAGCACTATGAAGTATGTGCACATGTAGATTATTTTGTCTGAATTTGCATGATAAATTTGCATTAAAACCAAATAACTAGTCTTTGGGCGTTTTATTTACCTGTTTAGTGCAGTAACAACATAATAAATAGTACATTACACTCACTTTGTGTGGTTATATTTCTATCAAATGAACCCCCAATTGCTATAATAAATTACCGATGCATCTATTCATGCAGTCCAATTATTCCAAACCAGAGTAAATAGTTCTTGGCCAGGTGAACGCGAGTTGCCAAAATGGAGCAACACAATAAACGCACTGGGATAATTGCTCCATTACAGCATCAACATCAAACCAGACGAAGTTAACACACAATATATCGCCATGATTCATCGTTTTTTCACGACAGAACATGCTTTTTAGGACACAAGACAATGGTTAGCAGCACATTGACAAATTGTCGTCGGATTGCCTTCATAAGGTGTGGACAATAAGTGGGGCATGCTCAATGAAAGGCATGCCTGCCATGGATGGTTCTATCTCATAAAGCTGTGCAAAAAGTAGCACTTGCAAGCAGCTCAATCATTGACAGCCAAAACAATAGAGTAGTATTCCATTTTTAAACAATGGTTTATAAATGTGACTCTGAATATCGACTGGTTGTGCAGTTTCTAGTAGAGTATTCAGTGCAGCTCGGGTTTGTAAGAAATAGAAATATAAGACGTGAGGTTTGAAAAAAGCTGAAATATGGCTTGTACTTACGATCGCATCCAAGATCATGAACTGTGAGAATGACCACCTCATGGGCTGACCGGTTGCCCTGGAAACAGATGATCATAATAAATTGTATGTAAAATGGAATTCTGATTCTATCAGGAGACCATTAATCTTTATTAATGTAAATAGCAATGGAAACAGCTATGAAATGAAGGTACCATGTTTGTGGATATCCTTAAACAGAAATTGTATTTCATAGTAATATGTAGTAACTCATGTCATTTTTTCTCTATCAATTTGTTGTGCAACTTTTTAAAATTCTTGTTTCACCACAGTAATGACTATTAAGCACCAGCCTATCATCATAATGCATGGACGACTGATGTGAAGTAGCGCATTGGGCCCCATAATTCACTGACAGGCAATAACACTCCTATATTGTAATGGTCCCATCATCTCAGTAAGAAAGAATTCACACATGAGCAGGTAATTTACCTTTCATAACGTAAGTGATGTTTACAATTATATATCACTCTATATAATATTACGCACTGCATAAAGCATGCTCTATAGAGATGATAAAACACGCCATACATTAATACATTACAACAATAGCAATTTAGGTTTACTATTGTGACATTTGCCTCAACGAGCTCTTACACTTGGATCTTTCCATAACTAACACACATTATTTGTAACACATCTCAGTCTCACAAAACCATAAAAGATGTTTACTACAAGAGACTTCAAAATACATGACAACAACTTGCATTTTTGTTATATTGTTGCACATACATTTTGTAATTGTAAACTGCTTCTGCATCTGCTTCTGCTTCTGCTGCTTCTGCTTCTGCTGCTGCTGCTGCTGCTGCTGCTGCTGCTGCTGCTGCTGCTGCTGCTGCTGCTGCTGCTGCTGCTGCTGCTGCTGGTTTAATTGACAAACTGCTGTGGTTGTCCCAGTTTCTGGGGAAGGCAACACATGGCTGTGTCTCTCACCAGGTCTCCACAAATCTGTATCTAGTGGACTTGTGTCAGCCAAGTCTTCCATGGACTGCCTTGTCCCCATCAACCAGGGATGTTCATGTGTATGACAGAATTGATACATGAAGAGGATCGTTTCACATGTCTGTACCATCTGACACATCGCGACTGTAGTTCCAAAGGCCACCTCATCAACCCCAACTACCATTTTGTAGAGTGTAGCTGACCTCAACCATTAACATTTTGCGCATCATAATTTCATCTGGTTTTATGCCTCAAATACAAGATACCATGGACCTGAAGCAAGGCAGATCAGACGCTATATGTTTGATAGGTTCTAGCTTATGGACCATCATAAATGCTGGGCTGAATTAGATGTAAATGTCAAAGTTTATAATCTACTATCCAGGGGCTGTACTGCTCAGTCAACTCATTTACACCAGGTCATTGGCGTCTTTGACACTCAACGTTTTGCCTTTCTCAACTCCCTGGGGAACATACAACACTGGCTGCATACAGTATTTTCTGCTGTAGTGCACATGTGCTAATTACTTGCCTGACCTGTACCTATTTTACGTGTAGGTATCACGGAGCAGTGTGCAACCTGTTAGGGGAAAGTTTGCTCAACACTCACCACCAGACCTGACCGGGAATTGAGACCATGACCTTCTGGTCACGAGTCCAACTCCCTATTCATTCGGCCACGGAAGCACATTCACAAAATAATGTTGAAATCTTTTTTATTGATTATTTACAACATCAATAGATGTCACCTGAGTAGCTTCAGGATGAATTATGAATGAGCCAAGATGAACACTTTTTCTGTTGTTATTGTATTGTATTGCATTTGCATGAGTCATTCACAAAAGGCCTTACCTTACTCACACATATGCAAAAGGGGACGTGTATACATGTGTGCGCCATGTCATTCTGACAGTACAACCACAACATGCAGAAATTTATTTTCTTAATCTGATACGAAAAATCATTAAAGTGTTAAATATACATAACAATTTAAGATTTTCATCTCCCATGTTGATTTCAAAATTTCACAAAATGTTATAATTTATCATTACAGTTATGAAATCAATGGAGTCTAAATATTCTTCACATGTGAACATATTACAAAGAAATAACATTTGATAAACAGGTCCTACAGCAATTTATATATGTAATGGCAATATGCAAAATTTTCTGTAACTCATTGACTACAAGTACCCTATTATTATAATACATAATTATAAGTCCTTAGACATATGACTGCAAGTCAAAATCATTTCAAAACATGAATATAAATAGACTAGAGGAAGCTTTATCAATATTTAATGTATTAAAATCTTATAAACGTCTACATTAGGTGAGTTGGGCATTCAAGATCTTTATTTAGAAGACTGCTTATTCTGATTTGAAAATCATCAGCGTCACAATGCAGGTGTTAACATTAGCAGTCTCCTCAGTCCGGCACCTAATGTATATGCACATCAGTGAACTCTGTGTCTCCTCCTTTGTATCTTCCTCCTATTGATCACCTTGTCAGCCATGTGCTTTCCATCTCATAAAAACAAAAAAAGTTGCATCAAAATAGCAACATCAAATAATGTTTCTGAACAAACATGTAAAGGAAAAAGTTCTTTTTACTTTGAGTATGATGGATGATTACCCACTGTGGTGCCTGGTTTCTCAATAATCTTTATATACTGCTTGACCAAAAAAGGTTAAGCAAAATTTGCAACAACAAAAAGTAAGCTTGCTCCTGGGAACTCTCTTTGTTGTTATTTTGAGCTCATGTAGCCAATTTTCACGTTGTAAAGTTTATGTTGTTATCAAAGGAATAAAAGCTGCTGAAAATGTATTTCCCAAGATGGTAAGGTGAAAAACAGAACAAACCATGTAAGATTGCATGTGCGCCTTTGGTTAGAAAGAGTATGTTAGGGTGTTTTTCCCTGGTGAGAATACGTTATGAGCAAGGGTGCTATTGAGTGGCAGGTGGGAAATCTTTTGAAATTTTCATCTTCCATCATAATAGCGTGAGTCTTTTTATTGGCATGTTCAGGAGGATTCTACTGGTTTCAAAATATTTATCATAAAAACAGATTAATCTGAGGTGATAAAATAATTTCAAGCAAATATTCTATTATATAATTCATGAATATTCTCAGACCATGCATGTTCGTTTTTGAGTATGTTCTTGGACTTTGCTAAATGTGCTTATTGCATCTTATATTTAGCAATAAACAGTATATAGAGACTAATAACATGTTCTAAAATTAGAATGAAACAGTGATAATAATTAATTATTGATTAATTCTAAAGAAAAACCAATCTTTTGTCAGCTATAAAAAGTAAAGTTACATTTCCTGACTCATATTATTATCATATAAACATCTTATATTAAAAATAACCTATAAGGCATACCCTCCAATAAAACCATTGAATGACTAGTAGCAAAAAGAGGTCTAATTTTTGCATGTCATAGCCTGACATATGTTTGTTCTGATTGCCACAAAAATAGACAACAATTTGCATCCAAGTAGATTGGTTTGCTCGCCTTTTATGCTTTTCACAAGATCATATGACCTTATTTCTGAACATTAACCCTTACATTTCATGCTACGAAGCCTTTTTATCCTTGCATTGTATTTTGCAGGGTGGCGCCAATAAAATGTTTCAAATTGTCGGATTAAGAAAAGATTAAACTAATATACAATATGAAACAATTATAGTCTGCACATATATGCAATAATACTTAATGCAATAATACTGACTTAATAAATAAGAAACATACAATAATAGTTACTTTGTATGTGAGTATTATCATCAACTAGCATTTATACATAATCACAATACATGAAATACAGTATATCGTCAGAAGGATACAGAAGAAAAATCTTAAGAATTACGCTACGATTCCTTACATTTTCCTCCTATTTCTTCTCATTGTTGCGACTGTTACGAACTTAAAAAGGTTCTGGTTCTTCCGCAAATTACTGCTTTCTTCTTAACTCGCCTGAAGTTACGTTTATTTTGTTTTTTACCCTTGTATTATGATGGTTATGAGGTTGCCGTAATAAAATGAATATTTCTAAAAGTTAATGACCACGCCGAACATTTTGACAGATTTTCGTTGCATTTGGCTGTCTGTACGGCGTCCCCACTTTTTAACCAATCAGCGCTTGTCGCTGTGGCGGGAATAAACAAGAACGCCCGAATATTTATGAGCAAAAAAGTGGCAAAAATGGACGCCAACGTGCAGTGGTATTTCGTTAATCGTTTCAACGAATGAGCAGTTCCAAAAAATCCTTGACAGCTGTAACTTTGTTTCGAAATGTTATGATTTATTACGTTTTATTGCGCAGATTCCTCTAATTTCGTTACGGTTCTGAATCCTTTTGACGTTGTCAGTGCTGTAAAGATTGCTATCTTCTGCCATTCTTCAAACAAAATTGATAGGCATTAATTTAGCGAGTTTGTAAGTCTAGCTGCCTAAAATCAGAGATGGTCTAAAGGCATGTTTTCAAAAGAAAAAAGCAACAAATTACCCCTTTCTCTACAAGTTATACTGGAAAACATAAGAGGTTGTTATGGGTTCACCAACGTCACTTTGAGTAATGCTAAGGGTGGGGACGAGTGTCCTTTATGCCATACTTGTCCAAGTTTACCACTTTATTTATCGTGTGTGTAATTGACACAAAATTATGGGTTCAACTTCCCCTTTGTGAAGAGAAACATTTTGTTATTTTCAAAGGGCAAAGTTTGATCGTTTTCTAAAATGGAAATACCTAGCATAGCACAGTTTTGTACACATTATTTGGTGTCACATTGATTCTGTTGGTTTTAAAAAGAAACACAGATCTCCCTCTATAAAGATGAATTTTGAAAGTGAGCACCTACCATTTTATGATCAATACTCCAAAAATATTAATCTTGCCAAATTAGTGGCAAAACCCATAGCACCGTACAGCAGCTCCCGTAGGGTGAATAAAAAATTCAGACCGATTGCTCTAATGCATTTTGAATTGGGTTAAACCATGCACAGTGAAATTCTGGCATACGGCAGATTTCTCGATAGTCTGGAGGGGCAATTGATACTGCTGCCGAACGGCTGCCTTATGAGAACGCATAGCAACGTGTCATTAGAGTAAAACCCATACTGACCCATAGGTATTAAACAGGTATAAAATAGGTATCAAGCAGAGTCTTTAAAAAGGACATACGGCAACTAATAAATACAATGTGGGTTTATAATCGCTGTACGACAGTCTTACGGCAGCCATTGCTATCGGTTTTCCGCCTTCATGTAAATTACACAATGCAAACTTCTAAATTCACATTAAACAATTAGCGACAATGCAAACTTTAAAAAATATACATTAGATTCTGTTATACTTCATCACAAAAGCAATGCTTCAATTCAGGGGCTTCAATCATAGACATTAACACAGTTTTGCCAAAATAAAATGAACTTTCATTGCCTGAATGCGAATAAGATTTTTAGTCTAAACTTTTTTAGACCATGCACTCACAAATTGGTGATTCTGTTTAATTGACCACTTTTGACATTACTTTTATGTATCAAAAGTGTACTAACCATCTTATTTTTTTAATCTTTTTGCCCCACACTCCAGATAACAAGCTTAGTTGATCATACAAGACAACCAATTGGGTACACACGGGTAAAACTATTTACATTTGCCAAAGGTGGGCAAAAAGTACATTAAAATCTAAGCAAATCTTGGCATAAATCGATCGCTGATCTAGAGTAATCTGAATTTAGGTCATAATTACCAAAATGGTTTTTGCTCAGCTAGCATAATTTACCATAAAAAACTGGCATAACATCCTTTAAGTAGGTCAAGTGAATGATTTTCCCAAAATCTTCAAATAAAGGACACTTATGGAATTTGTACGAAGATGTTGAAGAAATTGTTTCTGACTTTAGTTGGAAGGAGTATTTAATATTCAAAGACAATTACAAAACAAAAATGACACTATTCTCAGAGGCAATATTAGAATTTTCCTGTCTACTGAGCCTCAATACATTTTGTGATGTATGTCACTTGGAAATAATTTATTTCATGCTCCTCAAATAAGACTTAAGCCTTGCTGCTCGATCGTTTCTTAATACATTCTAGAACATGGACAAAGAAAAAACTGTTTTTATGAAAACAGACAATCTCACATCTGTTGCGTACCAGGAATTGTGAACACGTTTATGTAAATTATCAGAACATTAAATATAGGTTGGTAGAAGACAGCCTCCTCTTGAGACTGCCTCAAGATCCTCTTACGGTAAAAATGAAATAATGAAAAGTAAGGGTAAACTTTCGCAGCAACTCATGGTACTGTGAGTCAAATTAGCGATATATCTGATCAACTTAAAACATCAAGTTCCTTGACAAGGTTTTTATTTCTACACTTTAGAATCTTATGTAACTATTAACATATAGATGTACAGCCAAAAAGGGCCCACCTTGTCTAAGGCAACAGATCTCTTACACAGCATATGAACCTCAGTTGAGCCATTAAATATTCAAGAGTCCTACCCCACTTGTATTATAATGACCTGAGTGCTTGTATTGGATAGTCATATACGCTAATCCATATGGTCTCATCATGGAGGTTTTTTGTTGGGCACTTTATACTGCCAGAAATAGGCTTATTGTGGAGGTGGTCTAACTAAACATATAAATGGCACAGTACACAGGGGTGCATTGCTGCTGACCACTTTCCAAAGCATCAAGATAGATTACCAAGCCAACCAAAATTGCATTATCTCATTCTGTGAAAATTAAGGGGACATTTTATCACAGGAAAAACCTCGTCTATCATTGGCTTTGGGAGTTGGAAAAACATGGCCACTTAATAAGTTTTTCGTAATAGAGGGACATATAAAAAAGATAAACTAGATTTTGTAAAATCAAACACTATCTTTATCAAAATTGGATTAGGATATCACAACAATAACATTTTCACACAAACACTACATTTTGGTAGAAAAATCCTCCTTTGGTCTGAAAGTACTTTCAAATCGCGAGTTTTTGAGCGCCAAAAAACTATAGCTACATATATATACAAACCTAAAAACTGTTAGTGCAAAATAAAACATATCAACTATAAAATATACTATGACATATGTCAGACACATGACTGAAATATGTGCAATTATGTCAATCAAATGATGCGTATTGTAATGACAAGTTTGTACTTTCAGATTCAAGTTTTAAGAACCGAAAAATAGTCTACACAAAAAAAGTTTGTACTTTGTGTGAATGTTTACCAGTAATAAAAAGGAAAGGGCTGCAGGTCACTTAAATCATTGGTCCCAGTAGTCTAGCACTTCCGGATAGGTTGGCCTGTTAACCTACTACAGACAGGTCATTTAACCAAGCAGACAAGACCATTAAATTTTCTTCTTGGTTTAGACAAACTTATCCATTCTAACAAAAAAGGTACAATTGCAGCATTCGACAAGATAGACCAACGCGATAACCCCATAACAATATCCCCAAAACGCCCACAACCTACGAATTGTCATGATGATTGACTGATATTGAATTGTATGATGGAAGTGACATGCCACACTAACGCGATTTTACATGATGCATTCTGATATTACTTTTGCTGACATTCATCATTAGGATCTGCCTTCTTTACTGCCATTTCATGTTACCTATTTCTACAATAACATTTTATCAAAATAAGTACAGCCACTCTACACATCTCTAAAAGTATTACAGTAAAGTGAAATTTAGATCGCAAATGAATGTAATGTGATCGTGGTCTAGTTTTATAGCCTACTTCTATATGGCTGAGCAAGCGTTCCATCATTTACACCAGATCCATACTGGCACACACATTTTTTATGCTTGTATTCAGCATAAGAAACTGGTGTTCAATGGTGTTCAATGATTTTTTAGAACCATAGGCTGACTTCTATAAATGAGATGTTTGTGAACTACAGATTAGACTGATATCTTGAAAAAGGTGATTAAGGTAAAACCAAATAACCATATAGAATTGAATAGAGCACAATGCAACCAGAAATTCTGAGCCCCATCACAGACCTTAAACAGCTCAATAGAAACAGAAACCAGCAACAGTCAAAAATGAATTTCCAGCGTTTAAATTTGCAACATCAAATAAAGCTGAGGTCCTCGCATCCTATGATCTGTGATCGATCACATGACCAACAAAAGGCACAGTGGATTACAATGCCGAGACGTGAGTGCCAAACCTAACCTGGAAGCAGGATTTATGGATTATCCCACATTCTGGATCAATGAAGCATTAGGCCGGAATGCAAACTGTATGATTTTTATTCTTAAATCAATGCCGGTTTCATCTCGCCTATTGGGAAGCTTTATAACACCATTAGGGTGTCAGAGGCCAACAGTGTGGCTTTCAGCACTATTTATATGCATAGCTAAATGCTATTACGGGTGCTTAGCAACATGATTTTGAAACTTTTATGTTTTCACATTGTGTTGATTTGAATGTATTGTTTTCGTTGGTTTTATTGAGATGTCATTAAAATAAATTAAAACATCATCATGCCTTAACAAGTTTGATTCCAATAGGCTAGACAAGACTCCTAAATGTGTACTATACGGGGTTGGGATGTATATGTATTGACACTCAGAAAAAGTTTCTGTATCATTGTTTCAATGTGATGTTCATATAGCAGAAACAAAATTTTGTATTTATGTTGTGCCCATAGGTTGCAAATACGTCTATTTACAGATTAGAAAGGCCGAAAATTGATACCGTTTCACAAAAAAGTCTCATTTACATCAGATCTAAGGATATGAAACCGGCGGATCAGTTTGATGATGTCGCAAGCATGCATAAGAATCGTCAATTTGCTCCAGCAAACGCGACAGTAAATCAATGAACTGCACTGGAGGCTACAGGCAGAAGACGGCCTGCGGTGGAAATTCGGCTGAAAAAATGCTGTTTGACAGTCGTGTCAGGTTGCAAAGTGGCGAATTCTCTTGATCGGTGATTATGGCACACGGGACAAGTGAGGTGACGAAGTGCCGGAAATGCACGAAAATAGCATGCTTGCTAGTAATCGTGTGCTACAGGCGATAAATATAGAAATACTCTTTTTTCTCTGTGAAATGGATGAAAATAGTTTAGTTGATCAAAATTTGAGACACAAAGGAGGTAATTATAATATAGAAACGTTTTGTATATTTCTACTTTATGAAATGAATGAAAATGGCACCTTTGATGCAATTGGAAGTGACTAACTTGCAGTTGTTTTTGGCAAAAAATGGAAAAAAGCATAGATGCATTGTGTAGAAATGATTCTTTATGGACATAATAGATATAGAATTACTCATGATTATCATTTCTTTGGAGGTACATTGCATTGGTAATTTACATTCTTTGATATAATACAAGTGCAAATTTAGATTTAAAAACTATAAACTGAAAATAGATTCTGAAGCTATAGACTAATCTCATACAGGTGATGTATATTAAAACCAAATAGAGGCTCTTTACCTTGTGACCATGTTTCAAAAAGTCAATGCCAAATTTGAAATGGAAATCTTAGTCTTTATATTTCATTTATATAGATCTATGGTTTCAATGGAAAACATTACTGATGTTCATGTTTCATGCACAAACCTAATTTATAAAATATCACTTTACAGCTCAACATATCATAAAAGACGACCCAATTAAATGTACAATGAATTAGCAATGATGCTCATACAGTCATTGTTTCATAGCACAGACTATCCAGATACAACTATTTAAGATAAATGTACATAGACTTTGACTTTATCAAATGGACAAAAAATAAAATAATCTTCCTTATTCATCAGTAAACATCACGTGTGTTAGAATTTTGTATGCTAATTGACAGATTGTCGGACATCACCAAGACTGGGGATTTTCAAACATCCTCATTCTATTCCCTCATCCATTACCATTCTATATACACTGTAGACGATCCTTCTGGAGACCTTTACATTGTCGAATGAATATCACATCAGAATATTTTCTTTTTATGAATATTTTAGAGTTCATTTGTTGAAATCAACCTGTTAATAGTGAGTCGGCCAACGATCTATAAGTTGCATCTTAGAATAAATGCTAAAATAGCCTCAAAATCTACACATGTGGATGCATGCATGTTTGACTTCAAAGCAGTACAGTTGCATCTGGCATCCATTGTGATAAATTTTAGCTTATTTCTAGCTTTATTCTAGACAGCAATAGAAGAATCATTTATTACATTAGCCAATGAAGGTTTACTGCTTTAATTATGCTTGCACTTGATTAAATTGTCACACTCTCGTGACCTGCTTCTTTGGCTGTACATGCAAGAGGAAGTATTGCGGTCTATCTAATTATACAGTGCACCACAAAGATGAGGAACTGAAGTTGATGCGCAATGCAAGAATCAAACCTTAACAATGTTTAACCAGGCAATGCATTGGAAAAAGAAGAATTATTAGCAAATAGCCATAATGAATCTTCAAACATCTAATTTGGATGATTTATGTGATGCTGGTTTGATAAAACATTGGTACTGATAAGACTACGATTAATCCGTTTCTGAACATGATCAAGGCAGCAGTTCTGAAGCTTTTTCTTCAGTTAAGCGTATCATGCATGCGCTGTGCAGCCTACACCATAATGAACAGCGAGGTTAGTATCGATAGTTTGTTGTCACACTAAAATACACTATAAATGCAGTTCTATTAACTTGGTTGCATGGAATAGGTGACTGACTAATGTATATAAACAAAATACACTGCATATTCAATCTTCAACCTCAAAGCCTTACTGCTACACTTTTAATACACAATCGTTCATCTGCTCTTTTCTGTGATTTCACATCTTTTACAGCTATCATTTGAGGTGAATGTCTCCAAAACACTGTGAAAAAGACGACGGAGAGCGCCCTCAGTGGCTGCTTATTGCATTATGCACGTCTCCACCAGAATAGTAATGAAATTTACACACAAATTGGGCACACGGTCACTGCACAGTGTAACACACAAACGGAATACATTTCTTGAAGGCTTTATAAAGGTTTTTATTCACATTTTACAATGTTTCAATGGCATAAAAATCTTGATCAAACAAAAATGCAGAATCATTGAATCTTTGAAAAACATGCCCAGTAGACAAAAATTCAAATAGATCATTTTTACGTAAAGAAGTGTGAGATCCTATTATCTTTGCTTGACTGGTGTATTTTTCCAATCAAGCGATGTAGACCAACCATCTGCAGCTTACAAAGGTAGATCATTCTATCACAGCAAGAATGCTTTTCAGACGGTTTCCTATGTTTCTAACATTCAAGCTCTATGATTCCAAAACCTTATTCAACAGTATACTCAAACATAAGTTTGTGATAATAATGATAGGCACCGATTAGGCATATATGAGAGCTAAAACAGTCATAAGGGTTTTACTACACTTCACATTCAAATTGAAATTTGGCTTCACTCATAAAGCCTATAAGTTACTGTACATTCGGGCTGCATGTTTCCTGTCTTTGTCATATACATCAATAAGTTACCGATCATTGACAGTTTATGACGTAGGAATATAATAATATGACAGGATACACTGAAAATGAGCCCAGATTCATTACATTTCTAGTATCCTATTCCATCTATCTATGTCATTATGACACTCGTTCCGCCACTCAACGATTTGTATTGACCAAAAGGAGTGTGAGTGACCACTTACGGAAGTCAGCTGCGCCTCGGAGATTGTCGATTCTCGCAATTATCACAGCTCTTCTGTCTGCTCATGAGCGCAACTCATGTCAACATATATGGAGCACATGTTCATATAAAATGGGTATATATATCATGTAACCATATTTTGTGTGAAATTTATGTAATCATTTTTAAAGTACAATTGGACAGACTTAGTAAGTCAGACTATATATAAAGAATATGACAGACTGTATGTAAAGAATATGTTTCATGATAAAAGAGACCATTACATGTATATGCAGAGCAAAACAACGTTAATATGCTGTACGATAAAGATGCGTCTGCTATTTCTGTAAAATGGCTACACGTTTTTCAGATGATAAAGGTTCATAAAACACGAACTCTCATCATGATAGGTATGTTTTGTACAATAACTGAGAACTTACATGGCCAACCAATCTGATCATGCTGAAATATTCATGTTTTTTACGTGGCTTGCCATTTATAAACCATTTACGCTATGGCACAAACACTGCTTTATGGTCATTATCAATAGAAAGAAAAAAAGCTTAGAAATCTAACTAGATTTGTTTCATTAATGAAAACTTACTCACCCACTAAAGACAGCAAAATACGATACTAACCTGAAAATAGAAAGACAAATGAAAGTTTTTTAAAAGCCATACTATTACGAAACTATAATCAAATATAATTGAATTAAAAAAATTAAAATGGCGCAATGTTTGTCAGCTTCAAGCGAAATGAACTGTATACAAAACAATGCGATACGTAACACACAAAAATTATGAAATATCATTATAATCATGATCGAAGATTATCCTCATTTACAAAAAAACTACTGCCTTCATTGTCATAGATTTTATTACATGTATGTCCATAATGATGTGAGTGACAAGGAAATCTAATAATCACCAGCAACTAAATCACAATCACCTATCAGGCTTTGGGATTCATATTCATCACACACATCATAAGTGCTATGCCATAATACAATATACTATCAATATATATCACGAACGCTTGTAATGAAAGTTTTAAAATTAGAAAAGATAAAATGTTCTCCTTGCAATGGTAATGTTTAAATTGCATGCTCATGTTGAACTGATGCTGTAGGCATTGTATTGCTGGATTGAGCTTTGATGGCCATGTTGTTTTTATAGTTATAAATGGATTACCATATGCTTCAAGGAATTTGAGTAATTGTGAATAATAATTACAAAAATCACTTATTTAATCTTTTTGTTAAAATCTAAGGTGGAAATTTTCCTAGTGTTCCAAAAGTCTTGGACAAGCCATTGTGAATGTATATTAAAGTAAAATCCATTTTATGAAAAAAAAAACACTATTTTGAATTAAATGTGCTTGGTTTTAATTTGACATTTATCAGCCAACATGAAATGAACCGGATATTACGAAAGACATTTTTATATTGTTTTACAAACAAATTTTACACATATATTGTTGTTCTCATATAGTTCTCATATTGCAAAAAAAATGTCCAATGTGTAAAATTTCCAGCATTCAACCCTGTTACCCAGATGCCATGGTAATTAACAAATGTGTGCAATAAACTAAAATCAGTGCTCACTAAATTTGCATGTTGTATAACAACGTTATATCACATATAGCTAATACAACTCAATATTTGAAGATCATATTATTTGCCCATTCATAAATGAGGGAGATCAGGGTTATGATGCTTTTGAGCAAAATCAGATGAGGTATCTTGAACCATGTTGTAATCATAGTTTATTGATTTGGGGCCAGGAGTAAAATAGCCACAATCAAGAATATGATTACAACAATTAATGAACACGCGAGTAAAAATATCACCATGTTGTTGGTAAGCTTCCATTGATACCAATTGACCAAAACAGCAGTTTTGAAGAGCTGTTGTACTGTGTTGTACTGTATTGACAGTAGTCATTTATAAACAACCCCTTACCCCTGGGGTTGGGCCCCTACTCTACTCATACTTGAAAGGCTGGAGTTAGGGGGATGGCATGGTCATTATTTGTGACGATGCCACTAATGGTCCGTCTTTCCAACTTGCCCGTTGTCATACGGTGCTAAGTTGTATCATGTCCAGGTTTGATCCCGCTCTCACATTCAGTTTACCCCTCTTGACTTTCATAATTTATATATGACCTATCAATAAGCTATTTCAGATGACAAGAATTATATTTTCTCTGAATCCTTTGTCAGTCAATTTAGCCTGAAAACTGGTTTCATCAATATTCATATATGTGAGACATATAACCTCTTACAAAAACTCATGACAAATTATTTTTCTTTTATTCGAAATTGTATTTGTTAAATCAACGAAATTAAGATTTTTACTCTTATTCTAAAGGTTTAAAACATCAGTTTTGTTTATCTATTAATCAAAATCACTATATTTGATTGAAATGTTTGAGTATGAGTGCCATTTTAACTGATGAATGATCAATCATTATCAAATAATAATGCATTACATGTACATAGTTTATACTGGTGCAGCAATTCAAGTTTGTCAGTGTAAGAAAAGCATTGACCTCAGTAAAGCTAAGAGCATAGAGTAAACACTATACATTACGTTTCTTCTTGCATTCTAAATGTCAAACTTATCTTTTGCTTGTCCATGAAATACTATATTTTGGACTAATATGTTTTTTTTATAATGAAAATGTACGAGAGGAAATGCATTTCTTAATGGTTCTGACATTTTACAGGACATTGCGTAAAATTATTTGTTACCTTGATTTAATGCCCATGTTGAAGCTTTAGGATTACACCGAGCAGAATGGTCAAAGCTTCATTATAAAATAGACAGGGTACCGTGAAAAGATGTTCCTAGTCGTGGGGGTGGGTGGTCCGGGGCTGATTTGGAAAACATTTTGAAAATCCTTTCGTATTTGCAACACCTGTTATCAACTAGCAGACAATTTCACTATTGTCAAGTATCCGCGAATTTAAATTCTATGTCCATTGTCAGTGATATTTGCATTATGTATGATGATTTATTCAAATTTCGGAATTTATTGAACATTTTAGGGTTTCGTTTTATTAAGGTTTTCATTGTAATAAAAAATCAAATGCTGCAATATTTAATAAAGTTGTTACATGTAACTGAGGAATACAAAATATGCTTGCAATACAATGAATATACTTTTCACGCCACACTCTTAAGAACCCCAATATCAATAATGGCTTCAATATTATCAATTTGCGAAGATTTTCATTTCTATCTCCTAACAGTAAACTGTCAGTAAAAGATGGGAAATTGACATTTTCGATGAAATAAATGTAATTTCCAATTGACGAGTCAAGGACAAATACATATTTGGATATTTCAGGATTGATAAATTGAGAATATTCTTCTAGCAAGTTTCATTTGCATAAATGTATCACAAGGTGAAGCTGTCTACATTTCATGAAACCTTCCCGATGAGAATTCAGACACACATAAAATTTTACAAGTTTGATTGAAAATCTCATTGAGTATAATTTAAAATAGAATAATGGTGTTGTGGAAATCACTACGATATGGATAATTAGTTTTAAATAATTGTGAAAAATTGGCAGGGAACAGGAAATCAAGAAAAAATATCAACAAAACGCAAAAGGGAAAATGAAGTCTTTTGAGACCAATGCATCACCAAAGCAACCACATGGTGCACATTTAACATGAAGAGCCGCAAGGGATTCCTTTTGAAATACTGAGAATGAAAGAATCAAAACAAATGAACAAGATTCAGTATAAATGACTCAAATGAGTGACTGACTTTCATTTAGAGTAATACAATTAGGTGGGTTTTTGTCTATATAACATTTCTTCTGCTTGTATGAGAATTCTTACATTTGAAGTAAATTATTCGAAGGAACACATCTGATGAAACTATAACATTGTCAACATTTTAAACTTCAAAAACTTTTTTTGAAGACCCTTGCAAAGAATTCTGTTGAAAATTCATTGCTTTAGCAGAAACGGTTCATTAAATAGAATACATTATTCTCTGCATGAACATTTTATACCAACAGTAATTTGTTAATTGGAAGAATTGCATGTTAGACTGTTTGTTTTCTGAGTGTAGTCAAGACACCACGGAGCATCAACCAATTGCAAAATTACTAAATCCCAGTGCCAATTTTTCTACTTCACTTGGAATTATTTGGATTGAAAGCTTGAACAATTTGGAAGGCTTTGGCCATGAAATTAACACGAGAATAAATGGCAATTCATCACAGTTACCCTGATGAATTGAAAAGTACATCTGAAGACAAAACGAATAGCAATGAACGTCACCAAAATTTAGTTCAAGGAAGAGGAAAACGTACAAATTTGTAAATGGCCTGGTTTTATTGTTACTGATTTCACAATTAAATGCTATTGTATCCAGAACGATATAAACTGAACAAGCTTACAGAATTTCTCTGCAGAATTCTTTTTTCATAAAAGATCGTGAAATTTGTTGGATTCATTTGATACAAACATTAAAAAATTTGACTATGAATGGACGGATTAGAAAAAAGTGTAAGAATACAGAAAATTACTAGCAACACATATACGGTACTGATCCCGTAGAATAGATCTCTATTTTCATTCCTTTTTTTTCTGCTTCATTTCTTTTCTATACGTTTTATTTGACAAAATTTGTGTTTTGCCAACTGAGCATCAATTAATGTTAACCTTCCAGAAAGCCATTCTTATTATTTTTCATTTCATTTTTGGACTATAGTTTCAATACTGTTTGAGACATGACCATCAAATTGACATAATGGTTATATTAGATTAAAAGTGCTCAGAGACCACAGCATCACCATATTAATGTCTTCAACATGGCAGGTTTTAGAGGTAAACAATATGATCATTTACACCTGTAAATGACAGCTAGTTTTTGTGAAATCATATTTGACTGGTCTCGTAGCAATAGGCAGCGATTTGGTAGGCCAACATTCTTAGAATCTTTACCCTTCACATGGCCTAATACCGGTAATGTTAGAATGGCCGTGTAAAATTTAGAATGTTATTGGGATGTTTGAGAGTAAAGTGATCATTTCTAAATTTTCACAAATCGATGAAAGGAATTACAAATTTGTATCAAAAGTCATCTAATTTGCTGTGTCGACTTGTCAATGTTTTATTGTACATGTAGCTGATTAATACTTTATACACAAAGGTCAGTTGGCATACGGGTATAGGGAGTCCATATTGTCAAGTATGATCTGGTCTAGTCTAGGGTCGTCTGTCTAGTACATGTACTGTAGGTCTGGTCTAGTGTGGTTTGGTCTGGTCTAGTATTGTCTGGTCCTGTCTAATATACTAGTCTGGTTTGATGCTCTAGTTTAGTATGTCTCATCTTGTATGTTTGGTCTGGTATATGATTATGCTAAGAGTAAAGAAACCATTCATTAAGATGTTTTGAAACAATGAAACAATGAGAAACATACCTCATACATACTGAATCTTATAAATGTCAAAACATGACTCAACTATAATATATCATACACATATCATCAACAAATATCTAATTTTCCTTACAAACAAACGACATCCCCCAAACAGAATCAAAACTGACTGTATTCATATTTTATGAAACTCCACATATTCAGGCAATTGTCCTAAAAAGTAAATACGAATGATTGGAAAATATCATTAGCTCAAACCGTTTTACTGCCAAAACAAAGTGCAGAAGTATCATCAAAACAGCTCAGAGTGCCCCCTCATCAGTTATGTTGGTGGGACATCAAACAAGCCCTTGGTACCCCATAAATGAGTTTCCACATGATAATACATCAACCATAAGGAACGTGTCTCAAAGTGAGGCTTTTGGCAGCTAGTTCATCATACACACTCAAATATTGCCACAGAATCATTAAAGTTGTACTTTACAACAAACAATGCTTAGATTTTGTACCAACAAAGATTAATATGTTGAACTATCCTGGATATTTTTCAATTAACCAGAACATGGGCCAATCACTTTGGGGTTGGTACATGTATCTGTATTTTTGTTACTTATATAAAGCATTTGGTAGAACATGCACTTGAAAAATGGTTTTTTTTACATATCCACAAATATTGTTAGTAAGCAAATAAGTAAATTGAGTGCAAAAAAGGCAACAGGTTTTGATCAGATATCACCTAAAATACTCAAATTGGCTAAACATATAGTGACAAAACCGATCACTATTTTAATTAACAAATGTTTAGAAGCTTCTGTTTTTCCTGATAATTTAAAGGTAGCACAAGTTGTACCTGTATATAAGAAAAATAGCAATTTGTGCAAAGGTAATTATAGAACTGTTAGTGTGTTACCAGCAATATCAAAATGTTTTGCGAGAGCTGTACATGTACGAACTATTGAAATTTTTGATAAATGTTTTAATATAATGTTGTCAGCATTTAGAAATGGATATAGTTGTCAAGATACACTGATAAGAATATTCGAGGACTGGCGTAAATGCGTAGATGATAAGAAATTTGCTGCGGCTATCCTCATGGATTTGTCTAAAGCATTTGATTTGATTAGACTAGATTGTCTACCGCACAATTTATTACTATTGAAACTTAAAACGTATGATATATCTGAAAGTGCTCTTAAACTTTTTGAAAGTTATCTTCGTAACAGAAAACAATGTGTCAAGATAGGAAGTGTACATAGTTCATTCTTAGAAATTTACAAAGGAGTACCGCAAGGGTCTATATTGGGACCTGTTCTATTTAATATTTTTATAAATGACATCTTTTGTTTTATTTCAAAAGGCTGCTTATATAATTTTGCAGATGATAACAGTTTGACATACTCTGATAAAAGTATTGAAAATCTAACTAAAGTTATAGAGGAAGAGAGTGAAATTTTAATAAAATGGCTTAGTGACAATCAAATGCAGGCAAATCCAGACAAGTTTCAGGCTATTGCTATTGGTAAAAAGACAAACGATCAAAATATCTCTTTTAACATAAATGGCAATATAATAAAATGTGATGAGGAAGTTAAGCTTCTAGGTGTTACTTTTGACTTCATGTTAAATTTTAATTCTCACATTTCTAGTATCTGTAAAAAGGCTTTGATGCAGTTAAATGTCTTGAAAAGAATTGGGGGTCATTTGAATAGACTTGGTAAATTAACTATTTACTACTCTTTTATTTTATCAAATTTAAATTACTGTCCTTTAGTTTGGCATTTTTGTGGTGAGAACAATACAAAAAAGCTTGAATCTATACAAGAGAGAGCGTTACGTTTTATATATGAAGATGAAAATAGTAGTTATGAAAAACTCTTAGAAAAATCTAAAATGCCTTCACTTAAAATTAGAAGGATGTGTTATCTTGCCATACAGTTTTTTTTTAAATTGTCAATAAGAAATCACCTATTTATTTACATGACTTGGTCAATGTTAAGAACATAAATACACTTTTAGATACAAGAATTTATTAGAAGTGCCAAGAGTAAGAACAACGAAGTATGTCTTGCACTCATTGCGCTATGCTGCGCCAAAAATTTGGAACGAACTTCCAAATGATTTTAGAGTGTCAATGTCATTAAATGAGTTTAGGGGTGTTATTGGAAAGTGGGAAGGTGATAGCTGTAAATGTTCATTTTGTAAATAACTTATCTATATAAATTCATTTTAGTGTATAATGTGTAATTGTATATGTCTGTATTGTCGGTTTTAAAAGCTCTGTAGAACTGATGTTATTTGTTATAATGTGCCGACTTTTAAATAAATATTACTTGACTTGACTTGACCACCCCCCTCTCATATATGTATATTTTTGTACAGAACAAAAACACAACATAAAAGAGAGCATCTTCTCTCATTTATTTGATTCCCGGTCCTATTTTTCCCATATATTCCTGGTCTTACTTTTCTAACGTATTCCTGGTGCAACATTATGCACAATATCTGATAATGGTCGCAATATTGTACATTGCGTTCAAGGAGGTAACTACTTTTTGATGCTAGCAAAGAGTCGGACATTTCTTGTACATGATGGGCTAAATACATTTCACTATGTAAAATGGTCAGACTGCTGTTCTTGTATCCATGATTGGAGCAAATCTTTATACACAAAAGATCAAATCACATGCTTTTCTGTACATTCTTTGCAAAGTATTATTTGCTATAAACATTCTATGAAGTAGAGCTGCATGTGCAAGAGTATTGCTAATAATTGTTGAGACAAGATCCTACTTTATACATATCAACATGTTGAGACAATTTTTTACTGTTACAATATTTACCGTATAAATCTGTAAACAGGCCCATGCACTTGCAAGGTGGTCAGATATAAGTCTATGTGGGGAAAAGATTTTAAGACCTGTCACTAAATGAAAGGAACTAAATGTGAATATTTACGTCCGATACTTAAATATTGTTTCACAAGTCATTCAAAAAATTAAAAAAAAATACTATTTACTCTCCGGACGCTTTAAAGTAAACAGTTACTACACAGCAATTATCTACTGAACACAATACAGTGAGACCGTTCTCACTTGGTCAGCAGTTAACGAACGTATGAATATACATGATGATTCCAGCACTAGGTATTATATTCTACTTTGAACTTGAGATAATGGAATATCGTCCACACAAGATCAACATGCACCATGCCCCACAAAGACATGTTCCAATGTGCCAGAAAAATACCTCTTTGTAGAAATACACGGTATATATTCAAACTTGGTATATAAATTCTTCAAAGTGAACACCTCCTTACCTGGACAGTGACATCGACGTTTCCAATCACGGGGCAGTTGATGACGAGGCTCTCCCTCTTCTTGTAGGCAGGCAGGTCCGATGAGAGCATGCCCACTGTGTCCGCACCCTCACCCACCTGCAACAACACAGCACGCATAATGAAATGAAACACATTTATTGCTGCATCTTGCTGTTTCTTTCGTCGGGACGGCTTGCAACGCTGTTTCACAAACCATAGTTTTCTTTCTATGAGAGCAATGCATTGGAATACTTATACTTTTTTTTAAAAAAAAACATGATCTTGCAGATCAAGGAGAAATGAAAAGCAAAATTATCAATGATAGGTTACAACGTTTTGTGAGACAGGTGTGGGTGAGAAGAAAAATATATGTTCCACAAGTTGCTGATTATTAACCTGGTTGTTAACTAAATCAAACACAGCTATTATCTAGCAAACTAGATAAATACTAGCTGTATGAATTAGAATTTCCAATCAATTTATGATGGCTAACATTTATCAAAAATTTTCGAGATATTAGAAGAGCTAATATGAAATATGATAATCTAGACTAAAAGAATAGTTCAAAAGACTCAATATCTAAAATCTTAAAAGTGCGATAATTATCTAGATAGTGTGAAGTGTGAAGTAGATAGTGTGAAGTGTGAAGTTTAACAGAACTCGTTCTCTGCGCTCACTCGTTCTGTTAAACCTCACACTCAGTGAAATATTGTCTGATATCTCACCCCACTCATGTAATAACCCTTTTGTCTCATGTTTATTTATCATTTTAGGTCTTAAACTTTGAAGCCTATGATATCAGCCCTGGGGTATCAGTTTTTATGCTCCACCTCTCAACTAATCAGAATTGAGTATGGTCAGCAAACATGAGAGAAATTGTAATGTGTTGATTATAAAAAACACTATACCAATAAAGAATCATGTTCAAAAGATGTATAAATAATTAAAATAAAATAAGGCAATACAAGGTATAATCATAATCAATGAAAGGGATGTGAAAAGTAAAGAAGTAAAAAAGAAAATTGAAGGGCAGTTACAGAGCACCAATGAAACTGTTCGGCCATACACACAATCCGTGAATTTATGTATGACGTGAATTGAAGGACCCATTGTAGAGATCTCTAAATTTCATGTCATACGTAAAATTCACAGATTGTGTATATGGCCCGCTTTAGCGATTGGTACTCTACCTTACAAAAATCCTTTACATTTACATTTTTTTCTATTGTAATTCTTCTTCTTTAAATTTGAGAAATATTTACAGACAAAAAAGACATGTCATTTGAAAACAATATAATATATTTTGCAATTCCAAATGTAAATAGTTATTTAGAATAGTTGTTTAGAATAGTCCTAATGAAACCTTGTAAGTGCAAATGCATTCTACTACCTGATTAAAATTACAAACAAATTTACAAGACGTCCACGAGACCACATGATGACCATCTAGCTAGTTCATATGCATATATAGAAAATGTGCACGTTGGAGCTGTACAGAAGAAAAAATCATTAACCAACTTTGAACAATTTAAAAAAAGTGCTAGATGGATTATTCCTACGTGGAAATAAAGATCTATGCCTAAAAGCCCACTAAATTCAGTATAATTATATCATTTCGTTCTGTCTTGAGTTGTTTATTTCAATATATCATTACTAACTTTTATTTGCATAACTCAACATGTTTGAAGTAGTGGGCTTTTATCAGAATAGCTAAGAATACTTTGATTCTCATTCCAATCACTTACCTTTAGCTGAGTCTGGGTTTCTTCCATGAGATTCTTTGTTTCCTATTGAAACAATCACACTCAAGTATAACATACAAGGTCAGAAAAAACACTAATAATGTCAAATAAAGATAATTACAACAAGCATGATACTTAGAAATTGCTGAAACTCACTTGAGCTTTAAAAAAAAAAATTTAGACATCACGCCAACCTACTCAACATGCATGTTACCAGGAATCAGTACAGTAAAAATATTGTATTCCATTGACTGTCATTTCAGTGTCCCAAGTCCACATAACACAAGCAAAAGTTTGGGGCGGGGGGGTGGGGGGGGGGGGTGGAGGGGGTTTCTTACAGTCACTGTGAGGCTGTCATCTTACCTTATTTAAATATCCAAATTAGATAAGGTCCTTTATGGCACATGTGCCTTTTGGACTTCCTCAGACAAATCAACGGTTAAGGCAGTGACAACACTACATACATGTACAGTTTAAACTAGGGGCACATTACTTATAGTTCAGTTAGCTCATAAATCAATGTAATAGTACTGGGTTGATATCACAGTACTGGGGTGATGTCACAGTACTGGGGTGCCACCCTATTACTTCTGCAACAAAGTCAGACTAATTAAAAAATTTATTTTTGTAGCTTGATTTTTAGATAGATAACTAAAATATAGCGATAAACTAATATACTATACAAGATGTTATATTTTGCATATGTCAGATATTCATAAAGATTTTAAAGTAAAAATAAAGCTTAGAAATATCTGCTAATATATTAAGATGATAGGTCATGATAAAGACTAATATTTTACCCCAAAGAATCTGGTCTTTTCTCATGTGATGACAAATAGCTGGCACAAAGACAGGGTAAACATACTTCACATTGTTGGCACACTTGTTCAAACCGCAATATGCTGCTATTTGCCCGAGAGGAGGGTATTATATGAGCGCATCTTAGATCTTCAGCTGACAAGCATCATTGAACTAGTACCGGGTATATTTTATTTTTCGACTGCCAGAGACTGTACTAAACATGTGAATAATATGGAGCAGTACATTGTCATATAAAACCTACAATTTTAATTAATCTATCATTTTTTCACTTCTGTATATAAACATTAAATCATGTAAATGTCTGGTGTTTGGTCTGAAGTCCCCGCTATACAGGATCAGACAACTTAACGTTCACACAGAATCCTTGTCACACTATACCTTTCTCACTTCGCCATGAAGCACAAAGCATATCAATACAGTTTCTCAGACGTGTTCACCTCACGGCAATTGAACCCATGATCTTCTGGTCGCAAATCCCACTTGCTAGCCACTCGGCCAAAGAAGCACACTAAGGACTATGTCTACAACTCAGACAAAAATCTGAATCATGAAACGCCAATGAGCATTAACCACATTTTTCTTCCACTTAAGATGAAACCATACATGCATCATTCTGAATGGCAGCATACTCATGTAGGTCTGATCTATCATCCTATCATTCTACACTTCTTTCTAAGTTCATGAGCGTTTACCCCACAGCTTTTATAAGTTTTTTTCCATTTGCTAGGTAGGTACCACATTGTCTATAGTACTGACTATGGGGACATGTATTATAGTAAATTGTAGCTAAAGCTGAATATTCAGCCTCTACTCAATCAAGAATCAAAGCTATAGCTTAGTATTCAGAGTCCACATCTTAACCACTTTACATCCTGCCCATAAATGTCACATGCAATTGCATATCTATTAATGCCTTTAAATCATACACATTCACTCTGTTTGCTCTCTAAACATGGATGTCACTATAATGCCATCTAGTACGCTCATCTCCTCAAATTCACTTGTACTAACACAATGAGGTAATGCAATAAAACTATGAAGAGACCCAATGGATATTGGTAACGAGGTAATGCTGCCAGCTACAATGAGGCAAGTCTTATGACATTTAGATTTAATTTCACATATATTGTACGATCTAATTATATTTCTATCATAGTAGGATGAAAAACCTTTTGTTTGCAGTGAACCCAACCAACCCATCGACACTAAAATCATACAAATTGTTCCAGATATACAGAACCTGAACAATTACTAAAAAAAATTGCAAACTTCAGGTGCATAGGTTTTTGCCTGGGGATGTGATTAATGTAAAGTGCATCATTAGTTATGTCACAGCTTGAGAAATCCAAGGAATAATGATGACTCTGCGGAACTCTACAGCCTTGAATCTCAGCATCACCGAGTTATCAATTAATTTGTCTACTGTCTCATGATACCACGCTGCAGAATTACTATTGCCTGGAACTATTACCAGGCTACACGTGTCAATAACATGGATCTAGTAGCCTGTGTCAGCTGTTCAGATGAATGCTATTTCAATTAATTATGAGAACTACATAAAAGCTTTACAATTCATTGTTATTGTACTGAAACGACTTAATATTCGCACTATTAGTATTCTTGTCAGACTCTGTTGTCTTTCTCAACTCCCCAAGGAGCATATAAAACTTGTTTACATAGCTAATATCACTCATATTAGTGTCCAGTAGATTGACATGTATCTATTTAACATGCAGGTACATTGGTCAAGTGTGTGACCTGTAAGAGATCAGTTTCCTTAGGACCAAGAACCAGATCTGACTGGCCACATGTACCAGTTCCCTATCCGCTCGGTCATGGATTAGATATACAGTAGACCCTCCAATTAAGACCACCTCTATATAGGGACCACCTCTGTAATGGGGTCATTTTACATGCTCCCAAATGTTCATTAAGTGACCAAAATGACCACCTTTATTGAGACCACTTGAGGTCAGTCTCACTGGTGATCTTAATAGAGAGGTTCTACTGTACATAGTTACCCATCTCGCAAAAATCTACATATACCATAGATATACGTTAGATATCCCCCACAGGGGCCCTCTCTACTTTTCAATCATATTATCCTCACTTAATCATCAGGGGTTGTCCCCAATGTTCAAGGAAATCAAAAGGCATGTGGCGTTTGCACACTGATGATATTCCAAGGTCGTTTTGTTGATACAGATGTGAGGGTCCATGGCAATGTTCATATATGTATGCTCACTTGGGTGTTGAGAAAGATAGCGTGACAAATATGCCAATGACCTGATGTGAACGTAGAGCCATATGATCCTGCATAACAGAGGACTTAAGACGATAAGCCAAAAACTCATATTATTTATCTTACATTTAATTATGCATTTTATAAAATTGTTCTATAAAAATTATAAAAACCATGAAACTTAATATAATACTCAGCTATAAGCTTTCAGCGAAAATTATAAAGGACAGTACCAAAATGCTTTTAGTCACATCATAAAAGATATCTGAGCCAGAAGAATTACTTCACGTTGATGTAAAAGTGATAGAAATTGAATTATATAGCCTTCAGTTTTGCACATTTGATAGATACAACTTCAAACATATAGCAAAAAATCCACAAAACATAAAATACATTAGGACTAAACAAAAACCATTCAACACAATGAATGAAATGGTGAGGCATTTTATATGACCTTTTACTTATACATCGGATAAAATTAGAATGCATAAATGACTTTACAAAAAGAAATAATCAATCATGTTTTTCTCTTAATATCAAGGCTTTAGCTACAGCTTGTATGAAAATACAATTTTTAGTTTATTAAGTTGGAAAAAAGGTTTTCCACATCAAAGCCTTCCTGGAACATAGTTCATGAAAATCTGCTTTTTAAAGAACACATTTCATTCATTCTTTATTAGAAATTCATATGAGAGGCAAAATATGCATCACATATACCCTATGTATTTCAGCAAACAATTGTAGAATTAGAATGCTGGTGGGGACTTATATCTAATTGTTTTGGTTGGCTATTACCAAGGAACTTGTAAAGTGGGTCTTACTAGTTTTGAGTAGTACCTGAGTCATATTTCACTCTTCACAGTAGTTCACATACTCTTAGCACTTTACATAAATAAAAACTGGCATACATTTTTTTACAAGTTCAGAGTTAGCCTACATGTATAACATTGTCTAACTCCATTGCTGCTACTCACTCCACCTTGTTTAACTGTACTCTGACCCAGCCTTTTTATGTTTACTGGTTGAATAGCCTCTTGGTCAGTTGAGACAGTTGGTCAGTGACCTAATGTTTGGTTATAGCTAAAATCAATGATTTCCTGAAAATTGATGTTAACTGCTATACCACACAGCTTGTCAATTTCCTGTCCAGGTGCAACAATCAATTTAGTTTACACAATTCTGTGAGTGAGGTGGGTGGGTGTGAGGGTATTCTGGTTTTTCTTTGTGTGATCAATAACAGCTTTTGCAAAAAAATGTCAAATATATTGGAGTGGTTAATGTCACGCCTAATAATAATTTTCTTTCATATGAGTATGCCTTTTTAATGAGCCCACTGGTTCAATCTAAATTCAAATACAATTTTCTAAAATCTAGGACCCATGAGAACCTATGAAAAGTCCTGTCAGTTAAAGGAAAGAAACTTAATGCTCACCACCTTGGGGAAATTACAGCCACAGTGAATAATCTCACCACATGACAATTTTATCAACTGGCTGCTGATTCAATTAACTTTCTGCACCTTCAAAAGGAAACATTATCTCTTTCATTACAAAAATGGGCCATGGCACATACATATGATGCTATTCATGTTCAAAATTATGTCCAAGACAGACTATGCTGGTGTGTTTAACCATCTGATACAATGAATCAATCTAGTTGACATATACAGACAGATCAAGAAGGTGGGGGTAAGGAGCAAACAGGAAGCCCTTTTTCACTTAAAAATGTCACTTTCATGAGGTTTTTGCATATCCGCAAGCCTTCGCAAGCACAAAAATGAAATCCTGAGGGTGTGCCCCCCTTCCCCTCCCCTTTTCTGAAATGCTGTATCTGCCTGTGAGCTGATGCGATACTGTAGTTGAATGTCATTTGATTCTTACAATGAATTGTCATGTCTATTAGACAAATTGATAATATTAACCAACAGTACAAACTAGAATGCAGAAAGTTCAAACCATCTAAATTCATGCATGTCGTCCCCCAATCATTGAGTACACCAGAAAGGTTTAGGCTATAAGGACTACTACATACGCTGCATTTGCATGTGAGCAGGAGACAGATAATCCAATGGTGACCTTGGATATGTTTCTGATGACCTTGAATAACAAAGCAGTATTTGTACAACCCTCCAATTGATCTCCATGACATGTTTATAAGAATGATCGATATTGAGTTACCTAGACTTGTTTGATTGTGCAATATTTGGTTAGTTTTTTACGGGGGATGTGTGCATATTCATGTACATGTATGTAATCATAATAGAGTATTTTTAATACGTAGTTGCGCAAAATGTTTTTATTCTATTCATTCATCTTACATCATTAATTATCACTTTACTAGGCAAGGAAAACAATTGCTAAAATTATGTTAGTACTGCGCATATTATAATTAATGATTTACTAAATTCAAGCTATAACAATACATACTAACTTGCCAATAATATTGAACTGCAATAAGTCATTGTGAATATAAAATGTTGTCAAACAATATTGTAGATATTCATTTCCACAATCTTCTCATTTTTTAAAATTATACATTACTTAAAAACCTGACTTAAATCATAACAACTGTATGCATAAAATGCACAATCATTCTTTACAAATACATTCAGTATGCAAATTGATAGAATGTATTTACTTTATCAAATATCAATCTTCTGTAGGTGCCAGTTTTGTTCAAGAGCTGCACTGATGGGGTGTTTGAAATTCATGAGCAATGGGGCAAAATTTCAAGAAAATATGGTATAATCTAAAATGCAGTAATGAAAAAGTCCATGTGCAATTTTCTTTACCAACGTCAATTTATCATTGCATATGACCTCTTTGTATATAGCCCAGCATGTTTCAGTCATCCATGAATCTTAGATGAATTAATAAAGCATTCTGCACAACTATACGATCCATAATAGCTCAGTCAAACCTAACATCATGGATCCAGAGCGCCATTGCAGCGATATTAATCACTCAATGATTTGTAGCCATGCACACATTATGTGCGCTCACACCACAATAAGCTCATTGCATCCATAATAACCAGATTTTGCAATTGCTACTTTTGGGACCTGGTTTTCTTGGCTGTGCTTACTGTTGAACTTATGCTTCAATCAACTACATCCTAAATGGATACTTACATACTGTAGGTCAAAAATTTAAAAAATAGGCCAATGTGAATATTAGATCTCTTTTGTTTCATTTTCATTTGTCAGGTTTCCTATTTAAATGCCCACGTAAATATCCAGTTGTATGAAGTTTACTGCAGACCTGTGCAATTAAAAAGGAATAATTCTTTCTCGAGAATGTGAAACGAATAAACAATGTTTTAAGACTTATGTATGTGAACATAATTCATGCATACTTTGCATATGATTATTGAGATTTCTACACACTATTGTATTTACATTTATCTCGACTAAACTCTGTTAACTTGAATTTACGAATAACTCAAGCGATCAAACATTTCCGTTCATGTTCGTTCTTTTTTATGTTAGTTATTCTCCCAATTCGAAATTTCACATAACTCAAATTCTTTTTAACTACCTTCAACTTATCTATACAATCATATGTGTTTCTCGTGTGCTATATAAAGGAGCTGTGTGATCCAGATTATCCAAGCCACATCTCATTGTCAGAATTACGGTGGTCGCCACTGACAACATAATGAAGCTTTTCAGTAGCTAATGAAGCACTAGCAATAAGATTTGAATTGATCACTGCCGACCACATCTTGCAAATTCTACAAACCAAGCTTCAGTCATTAAATATTTTTTTATCATTTATTGACTAATTTGCAGACTCTATCACAATGTTAAAACCTGATTTCTAAAGTTTTTAGAGTTTTTGCATACCATTAAAGACACTAAACAAACTACATTGCTACAGAAAGCTCATTTTAGGACAAGACAAATGAAAGGCTTCCACTTGGCTATGGACACTTACTTGGAAAGATAAATTACATGTAAATGTAATGTCGTGTTTTGGAGCGTCAAGCTGCCCTGGTCTACATGTGATCCAGCGCGTTTGTTGTGGTGACCTCATTTTGAGCAGACGAGATTGTTTACGACCAGTCCAGATATTCTGCCCTACTTTCCTTGGATCATGCAATGTGGAAATATTGTGTTTCTTGATGAGCTGATAGAGAATGCAACATTTCTAGCATTGCCTATGGACCTTAAAATTATGATAATGCTTTCCATCAGTATTCTCCATTCCATTTAAAAGCTATATATCATAATCATTATAACTAGTATATGAACAAGTGATCATCTTCTAAATATTGTTAACTTTAATACAGCCTTGTCAGTTGGACAAAATTTTACTACATTCTGTATGAAGTGAGTAACTCTGCATCCTCATAATGTTTGCAAGTTTTTGACAAATGTTTTAGTGAAAACAGGAGTTAAAATTGGCACAATCATATTGTATTGTGCCTTATTGCATTGAATTGACAGAAGTCATTCGCGCAAGACCAATTACTGTACTTCAATGCAAAGGGGGTCAATAATTATTCTACTCATCTATCTTTGTTCTCTTTAGCAAGCAAATTCGTATACCACCATATTAACATAGGTGAAGAGATTCTTCCATTTGAATATATGTATATCAAATAGCCTTGGTGGAAGAACTCATGATAATGTGGCTGCGAGACCAGAACTATATTCCCTAGCACCTGACCACTTGATATGATGAAATACAAGTACAAGCATGTCTTCAACTATGTCAATATGGTTGTAGGAATGTGCTTGCTACAGGGAAGACCGACAGATAATTAACAAGTGTCCATGGGAAACACCTATAATTGCTCAGTAATAAAGCTTGACCAGAGAGTACAATACTAAATATACATGTGACGTTCTTCCACTACAATGTAAATTGGTCCAATGTACATGAGGCCATTGACCAACACAAGTAACCTGATACAGCTTTTACCTTGGACAATCACCTTACAAGTGTGACCGGTTGGTGAAAGGTTCCACTAATATTTGCAAGATCTTCGATCAATCTTTGTGACAGAGCCGTGCTGATTAAATAAGACCACTGCAATATGCATTTAGTTCGTAGTATTCAAGTTCATCTACCTACACCAAAATAGAACATTGTTTTTCTTAATACACATACATCCCCATTTACATTACCTGCACACATTACGGCACAGAAATCCCATTTTCTCATAAATGGAATTCTTTTCTGGCATTGTCATTTAGAACCAGAATTGTTGCTGGTTTTCTGTCCTTTATACAAACAAAAGCTTTTTGCAACTCCATCAGACTAAAAGTACGGCTGACATTTCCTTCGACCTTCTGAAGGTCGTATGGATCATCATCATCATGATAGCTATAAACCTGCATCTGTGTCATCAGCCATGTAGTCATATCCTCAGCCTGATATTCACAAAGGTTTTGTGATTTGTGAATAAGGGTCCATCCATGCATGAACATCGACATTGGCTTTGTGAGCAGACAACAAAAAGCTCTGATAGACGATGGTCCTGATTATGGCTTTTAATAGTTAGCTTTTTTCCTTGATACACATTCTTTGATGACGATTAGTACAGCAGTATTGATTAATATTTCTTTATCTCAGCTTGACAGAGACAAAGTTTTACATTCTTTTTTTTTTTCTTAGATTCTTGAGCCATTGAGCTATGCTGTGTAACTCCCATGTAAGAAGTGGAATCGGCTATTTGGAAGTAAGGCAATTTGTGGTTTTAAAGCAAGGGCTGTGATTTTCTGTGAGTGGGATGTGCATTGATTTATCAATAGTGGGGATATTTGATACAAAACATACTTTAGTACGGGTGGACATTGATGCCTCTGCTCGATCATGGGCATAGAATAATGTGCAATATTCGGTAACATTACATACATACGTTTTTCCAATTTTCATGAAACATGTTCAATGATTCAACCTATTTTAGAAATGTAATTTTTAAGTTATCAAATTGAGAAGGATAAAGTAGAGGTACGCAGTTAGTTAATAGACAGTAACATTATTTTCCATACCTATTTTAAATGTTTTGAGTGAACTGTTTCATTTGTACAAGATCAAATTATCATGACAAATTAGTGAAGCAGCTGTATACTGGCAACAAGCCATATCAGTCAAAATGCATTTAAACATCAGAAAAACAATGTCAAGATCAGGTGCACTTTGTAATTGGAAACTTCAATTAGGGCCACAAGCTATATTACCAGCAACATACATACGTGTAGCTTACTGAAGCACGAAAGTGCAGGTTCTCATCCAGATTCTCATCTGCTCAAATTTGCCCTGGAGACTATTTTCATAAATTTTAGAAAATCACCATTTATCATATTTAATGGATGTCTTTTTCAGTCTAAGCTGGGCGTTTTTAGGAGCACACTTACGTAACAATGTGTGAAAACTGAGCATGATGAATAGAAGCTTTTGTGGTAGAAGTCAAGATGGCATCCATAGGTGTTTGTTTTATAACCCACTTAGCTTATGATGATATTTTATGCATAAACCATTTCAATGGCACACACTTTTACTGTAAAAGAACCCTCATTACTATGTGATCAACATTTTTGTGCTTTACGCTGAAACGCACTATGCACGTCATTGTTAACATCTTGGAGTTGTATGCATTTAGCCTAATACCCACAAGCAGTGTCCAACCAATTAGGGATGATTTACTTAAGGCTGCAATCAACTCTGTACCAATCGACCGCTTAAGTCAGAACCAGAAAAAGATCCTAATACACTATTTAGATGATACACCAGATAACAATCAAATATGAGTATAAAGTACTTGTAGCTAAAAGAAAATAGTTTAAGAGAAATTTTTAACAAGTGTGCACAATGAGCACTTTTCTTGGCAAGTTACCACTGACATTTTATGAACAGACTTCAGTTTTTGGCATGTGCACAACGAAATCTGCTCTGTTTGCAGAAGATGATTTATGAACAAGGCTTGGGATGCCAAATGAAACACCACAGGCACTTGTCTGCTCCTTTTTTGAAGGTGTAACAGGAATCATTGATAAACATAGGCACCTGTAGTAGAGTGCACTTGTGGCCAGAACGCACTCAATAAATCATACTTTCTGTTTCACTCAAGCCAGTTTATGTCACCAGCCAATCAAATATGAATACAAAGGAGAAATGAAAGCACTGCTCAAAAGAAGTAAACTTGAGGCTCAATGCATTTGTTCTGAGGATTTATAGATTCTCCAACATACAGTGAGCCAATATTGCACTGTACAGCAACTTACTATAGTTCCAGGAAACGTTTAGACAAATGTTACATAACAAACATGTCGAAAACGTAGTTTCAAAACATCATCACTAAATATCGACACGTTTGTGGTAGTATGAGAAGAAAGTTCAGGTAGATTTTTAATCAAGCAACATTTATACTGGCCAGTATTGCTCAATAGATCAAACTCATGTGCTGTCAGGAATGTTGAGAATGTTACACAGCAATCAGTGGTGTTTTAGTAACCAATAGCTATCGCTGTAGCATTTCAAAGATCTACCAGTTCTTTTTAGTCAAATACTATAATGCACATATATAAAAAATATATGTGATGTCTTCATAAATCGCAATGGATGATTTCAATGCTTCAACATCATATCTTACCTAAATATCTTATATTCCTTTGTTTTTTATAACATCCCCACCCCTCAAACACTTTATTATTATTAATTAACACATATATATGTTATGTTTTCTTATATCGTTTTAAAATTAATCAATTTAATAACTGAATTGACCTAATAAATATAATGATGTACAGTGTTGAAGTTTAGTTAAGATAATATTTAGAGGACAGTTTTTAAAAAATAATTATATTTGAACAACTTTTTATTGGATACCAATAGAAACCAATTGGTATCCAATAAATTCTTTGAATCATGAATAAAGAAACCCAGGATGAATCAAACATACATTCAGTTAAAAAAAGGAATGTTGGGAAAATGACAAAAAGTAGAATATGAAAATAAAAAAAGTAATAGAAAAGCGATAAAATACTCATCTATGAAGATTTTTTCAAGGCACCAAACATTGGTTGCACCTGAGTCCCAAATCAATGCACAAGGCACATAATCTTTTACGATACACCCATTTCCCATATTTCCCTAGATTACCAAACATCCAGGTAAACATTTTCTCTATTTGAACGCATTTACAGCATATGTACCTGAAGGGTCAATTTATCATATATTAAATGAAAACATGTTAATGCATACATAAAACTTTTTTTCAATCTACTTTTACTGTTCATTTTAACAATAAAACATGAACCTTTGCACATTAGAAATGAACTCTCTGTACCGAAAAAGGTACAGCAAAAACTCTGTATCAACAGTTTCACTTTGATAAAATTATCTATTAGATGTAACCAATTTATTGTAGATGGTTTGTACAATCATGAGCAAAGAGTCATTGTGTTTCCTACATGTATACTACATGAAAGGCATGATTGAGGCAGTCAAATGAACTTGACACATGGCAATTTTTGGTAAAAATCTTCAATGAAAAGATGTACTATTAAGTATGTTTGGAAATCAAAATATTGCAAATAACTAAGACATATTACTATATTATGTAAACAAAACAAAAAGTTGTGAAATTTTCAAAATGAACGTTGAAAACCAAAAATGGATACTCAAGGATTCAAACTCAGGACCACCATTCACATAATCTGTGACAACTGATGTGCAAGCGACTACACCACTGTCCTACACTTGAATGGAGTGGTACTAATGCCAGAGACTCGAACTCTAATTCCTTCAGATCCACTGCTACTATCAATGCCAACAGGTGCCACGAAAACACAACTATTCCCTGAACATTTTATCAGTACCAACTACCAATTACACATCCTAATGACTTTTGTTACATGATAAGCTCTATCAAAATTAGCGCTTTAGGAAAAAAATGTGTCAAATTATCTATAAGGTCTTACAACTTACAACATATAAATACAATTTTTTCTGCTTCTATTGACAATTGCATTCTCATACTTACATCTGAGTTTTGCAGAACCATTTTCAACTAATATGGAAGTCACAAATACTATTTCCTTTATGATTTTAAAGATATCCAACAACTATCATTAATATATGTTATGCCAATGTCTGCAAATTCTTAGGTAGTGTTGATTTAACTTAAAAATTAACAGCAGCAATATAACTTAGATCCATGCAACTTTAATTTGTAATTAAATCTTTCTTAATAACCCTCATCGGCAGTTAGTGGTAGATGTGCACAAGTCAGTTTCTCTCAGGAGAATGTGTCTTCATATCTATCCCCTTAATGAAAAGTTGGCCTGTGAACTTTGGACTACATAATATTAGCCAGTAAACACGGTGAGTTGAGTAAACAAAAAAACAGTCATCGTCCTTCACGTGAAGGATAATTGATGGGATATTGACACCACATCACATGACCAGACGGGCACATTAACAAAGAAAACACAGTGTCACATCAGTGTGATCTATGAATACAGTAGAGCCTCAAACTGAGACAAAATCTCTATTGAGACCACCTCTATAATGAGATCATTTCTCGCGGTTCCAATCCTTCATAAAGAGACCGGCGTTGGCCTTCAACAGCAGACTACCTCTCTATTGAGACTACTTCAGATGCCAATCACCTTGGTTAACTTAAAAGAGTCACCATGATATATCATAGACAAAGCTTCCATAAGACAATTTACTTCAAAGTAATAAATATATATCTGCAAAGTAGTAAACGAATTGTATTGACTTGGTACTTTTTGCAAGCCAATTGCATTTATATTACATTTCTGGCTATTTTTCTGTCATAAAGTGTCAGTGATCCTGCTCACTTGACAAAAAACCTGCATTACCTTGCTGGGCTCCGTTTTTTATATCATTTTAGCATAAGCGTCATATCATGACACAATATTCCCACCGCAAGAAATACGACACTATTAAGTCAGTGCCTGTAGATATTAGAAAGTTTTGGAGCAAGAACTACTCGTGTAGTTTAAATGAAATGTAAGTGAGAACACAGCATTTTATAAATTTCTGATGTCCTTTTCAAAGATATAATAGCTACACCTTTATTAAAGGTTTCATATCAGGATTCAAAAGTTAAATGGTGACTCTGGTCTTTCACATTTGAGTCAGATTTTCCTAGTTGTAATCAAGTTTCATAAAATTATAAATATGTATAAATGTCATTACTCTGAAAGTCATATACCTTTTAAACCTCAGTGTTATCATAAATATTATTAAAAAACGAAACTTAAAACTCGTTTTTACTAATGGGTTATTTTTATGTTAACCTGTCTATTTTTATAGTTCCTGTAGAGGAATCAAATTTATGAGTCCCTTTTTTGCAGAACATAAACTTTTTCCTTTTAAGCTGCTTAATCATAAAATATAACATGATGATATCAACCTATAAAACTATCTAATGTAATAATTACGTGAGCAAAACATTGAACATCCTTTGTTAAGGAGCAATCAATATACTACGCAGTGTTATCGGGAACTCTTTGTCTTTTGTCTGATCATTGAAGCATACACTGGACCTTGGTGAATCCATAGTACAGTCCTCTCCTGGATCTATCATTCCCAAGGTGCAGACTGTTATTACCTGGATTGCCTAACTAGGGCAATGATCCCTGCTATATATAGCAACATGAATCGTTACTCAAAATTGGTTTGGGACAAGTTTGATGGCTCACTTAATATTGGCCACTTTGAGGCTTTATATCAGGCCATTGCTGAACTAGGACTTTACTGAATGTACCTGAAATCTTTGGCGTGCCAAAGTACCATTTAGTGGGTTATTTGTTACATGAAAAAAGTTTTCACTTTGTATACAGGTCCATAAGATATTTTAACTTTGATGATGCCCAAACTAAATTTACTTACTTATCTATTTACTGTAGATGACCATGGAAGGGCACCTACTCTCTCCCCACACATAGCAAAGTACTAGTGCTTATCAGATACACGTATGGCCCCTCCCTTACGGTAAAGAAAATTTCAATAAAAGGGCCCTGGGAGCTTGGACAATCATCTATCTGCCTCATTTCAGAGGATAAGTTGATAGTATCTTTAACCCTGATGAAAAGAATTCATGTACATGTTCAAGGATGTATGTACAAAACTTAAATTAATAACAGATAATATTGTGTGATTTCTGTCATATATGTATTATTTATTATGAATTTGTATGGGTTAATTGTTTTTATTGTCCTTTTTCTACAAGTTCACACATTGATATAAATGTTTTGAATTAAAAAAAAAAAATAATGTTCATGGTCTTCAAGGAAGACAGTTTTTTGTGGACATGCATAAAGGAGCAAAAACTGATGAGCAAACACTTCTTGGCTCAAAGTTAAATATCTATGATCAACGAGGGTAGTTTACAGTGTATGATATCACGTATGAGACAGAGTTTAATATTGAAACTAGGAACAAAAAATTACTTCGCAAATCTTTCTTCTAGGGTTTTGGAGACCTAATGCATGTATAAAATGCATTATAGGTAGAGGCACAAACTATTCATGAAACAATATTGCATTAATACTAATTGTTCTTTATCTACAAATCATTATTTTTTCCATTTTGACTTGACGTTACATAAGTGAAGCACTGAATTAGTATCTTAGTAATTTCTTTGAAAGACAAACTGTTTCCTCAGCTGTGACTGTAAACTTATAGTAAACTGTAACTGCCTATGAATTGAAGCGAATGACAAAATTCCCCAGCCAACATTATGAAAAATATAGCATAGCCATTTCCTTCTATATTTTATAAGTAATGTTTGGAATATGTATTACCAAGCAATGAATAATTTAGGGACTTGCACAAGTCTCTATCAACCATATCAAAATGCAACTTATGGGAGAAATCAATCTAATTAGCTTTGTCAAATACAGGCTACTAATAAAACACAAAAGCAATGAAAAATAAACAATGCATAATTTGCATAATTCATTTACTGTGATGTATTACAATAGATTGTTCTTTGTGGCTTGTCTCTTGTTCTATCTCCTAGATTCAAGAATAAATCTAATACATAGGACTTTGTACATCAAAGTGATTGAATTTCTTTTACACTTAAATCTAATCCTCATTTCTGGTATTACTCTCCCACGCTGTATTTTTTTCAGATCTTGAAACCTATTGCACATAAGCTGAGATAGTAAGATTTCTTCACGTTTAAAATAGCATTTGTTAGCACAATTGGAACTGTTTTTTAATATTATGAAAATGAAGATATTAAAAATAGCATTTCCAATTGATTATCTGTTTAATACAAAAGAGATTGTGATTTCCCTTTCCTGACTTTCCCTTACTTGTTTTCTAATTTCCAACAATCCAAGTCTATATTTTATCCTAAAGATTTTTCTTCAAATACCGTATACAGTGGTATCTAGCTTCAAACAAATAAAGATGGTGTATTTCTATGAAATGTAACCAAGAATAAGATCTTTATCTAAGGTCGTTATGATTCCTGGTGTAACTTAATTTTTAATAACTATTATGAATTGAAGTTGACATGAAGGCAGAGAAGTAACCCTAAATAGACAATGTCATGAAAATTCAAGAAAGCAAAGAGCATATTAAAGGATCACGAAAGTGATGGGAAATGACAATAAATCTTGCTATTGACAATTTTTCAAGATAAAGTGCATTGATTAGGATAACAAGATGTTATTGTATTCATGTATTTCTTTCAATGTTATTTGCCATAAGTTTCTTATCAGGGGCAATTTCTCACTGAGCAGACTGGTGTTAGCTATTTTCTATGGGCTACTACACTTTCACCTTGGCTCAATGTCAAATTCTGCAATCTTATGCAGCACAAAGGAAAAGATGTACATCAATTGTTCGGGTACAGCACACATTGCCTTTACTGCTATTTCTAAGTGATGAAACAAATAAGACATGTTTCATATTTTTTTCATAAGTTCAAGCCCAAATCAGAAACAGTAACGTATTTGTGATCATTTTTCTATCATGAAGATGAATGTTACTGCACTGTGGTTACTGTCTATCCATCTCATTTATTTGGGCAGGCTTTAATTAATCCTTAATTTCAGGGTGCGCTCTGACTAGTTCCATGCCTATCAATAATGAGTCTGGTTGACCCATACCAGCCGTTATTTATAGTATTATTAATAATAAAATCATTAGCATTGTAACCAACATGAAAATATTTGTAGTTCAAATTATTTGCTTGAAAGTTCATTTTTCAATGTTGAATTGTATAAATAAATAAATGTGTACAACTTTATATTTAAGTACTAACTTAATTAGTTCTGTAGTCCAGTATAGATCTGGACAGTCATGAATTCTAATTACTTATCGTATCAATGAGTTAGTACATGAGTTAATACATGAAGTTCTTTCAAATGATAGAGCCCTAACATGAAGGTCATTTAATGGGTTGGATTCCAATGTGTGGGGTTGGGCTTGTGGTAGTTTGTGGGGTGGTATTGCAAGACCATGTAGACATTAAACCCAAGTTATTGGCTGTGCTCAAATTATTGGCAACATCCAAACATATATAGGTCTATTCCCAAAGTATCAAATGTTATAACTGGATGTGGTTGACTAACAAATCTCAATGAATATTTTTTCTTGGATGTTAATAAATGTTTTTTGATGTTGCCAATAACTTGAGCGCTGCCAACATATGTTTGATGTCAGCATATTTGGGGAAATCCTCCCGTGAGTACACTAAATGATTTGTTTTTGGTTTCTCTATCCAGGGCTCTGGTGGTGAGTAACCCATGATCGGTTGACTGTGATTTTTTATAATTTATTTAATGTTTAATGATTTTACTGACTATGGACACTTTTCGATATTATGTGTTTCCTAATGTTGGAAATGATGATTTTTGGATAACAAAATTCATGCACTGCTTATTTTCACTTGTAAAAATGGCAGTTATTTACATATAAATATTTCAACTAAATATAGAAAGTAAACATTGAAGCAATACTTAAATTGGCTATCTGAAATAATTGCAGTTGAGAACTTTCTTTAGACTAAATGCCAAACAGTAAATAATAACGAAAAGCAGAGAAACTTCCCTACGATAGGAGTCAAAAGCTAATTACTCCATACATATTTTACAGATAAAAACTAGAAACACTAGCATTTTTGTAATATCTTTGCTACAGTGCATATTAACAATTTTTGTCATTAGCATGATTACAAGCTATCTTACATTGATCAACTAATTTTCGTGAATAATAACATCCAAAATAAGATATATGTACTAAATTCAATTCTGAATAAATTACAGTCTACTTCTGATTTTAAGAAATTTCCATGCCATGAAGAGATATAAAAATCTTAGGAAGAAACTATTACAACTTAAAATTACTTCATTTAATAATTTGATTACTTCAAATTTGTGAAGCAAAGAAAAGGAACATCTAGAGGAAAAATTAAATTTAGAAAACAACAAAACATAGATCTATCTTTTTAAAGTAAGTCTACATTTTAAACTTTTTGTTTTTAAAAGAAGAGGATTAATTTTTGTTTTAAATGATCTATTTTACAAGAATGTCTCAAATATGAATACATCAGTTAGAATTCTCTCCACTGTATTTGAGTCAAGTTGCTATTACTCAATAACACGCAAAAAACGCTGCCTTGCTTTTGCAGTGGAACTACTCATCTTGAACAAGCACCAAATCCAATCAAGATGTTTTATAAAAATGCACTATAAATACAACATGAAGGACGACAAAATTACAGAACATCATAGAAAAATACTCACTGATCCGTTTTCCACTTCGGACATGGCTGAGCGATTCTTCTATCCTAAAGATATTTAAGAAAAAACAATCACTTCAAAATTTACTCCAATCCACAGACGCTGTACTTTTGCTATCAATGTTTCAGCGGCCCGGAGATTGCCGAACCTGATTTTACTTTGACGGAAATAGCCGAATGACGCCAACAAAGCTACAAACAGGCGTCATTAGACATTTTTCGAAAATATGTGACATTTACAATATTGCATTTAATGAAAATGCAATTTAATTAATATTTCTTTAATAAAACAAACAAACAAATTCATTGAAGAATATACTGTGTTAAATGTGAGTTACAATAATACGTTAAGTAATTCAAATACGAAAGTGATTCATGAATGTTTTGATATACTGTTGCCAGTATAAACAAATAAATGGGTCAAATTTGGATATTTTTGATAATTTAAAGACTTTTTAGACTATATTTAAATATATTAAAGGTATATGCATACATGGTATATTGTTGCTATCTATACAAATGTATACAACTGTAGCTATATGTGTTAATAACGCCCACATGCGGGCACAGAGATGTGCAGGGCCACTGACACTGACCTATATTGAATATATACTCTCTTCATTATTTATGTAATATGTATGGATAAGGCAATTCCCTTGAAAGCGATTGCTTATGACTTAAAATATTTATCAATACAATGTATGTATGAGGTCAGAGTCCTAGGTAGCCAACTAAGCCTCGGGGATGGAGGGATCACACTAGCTATTGTTTTCAAACTAGGTGAGTTCTTTTACGTGCAGAGGGGTGGCTCTCCTCTACACGGGGCACACCTTTTAACAAAGCTTCCGAACCTCACGCTTGGTGTCGCCACCATCTACGTAGTAGTGATACTGCACTGTGGCGACACGCTCGGTGGAGATCAGCAACTCAGTGGCAGATGTACGATGTAACGGTTTTGGTGACACTTATAAGTCTGCCATGGCCGGGCGGGAACTTGGGACGCAGGCAAATTGCATTTTCTGGTCGTATGCTCTAACCACTGAACCACTGAGGTTTGAGTGGTTAGAGTGTACGATCTCAAAACGTGATTTGCCTGCGTTGCAAATTCGTGCCCCGGCCATGGCAGGCTTAGTGTTGTGCCCCGTGTAGAGGACAGTCACCCTTCTGCACGTAAAAGAACTCACCTAGTTTGAAAACAATAACTAGTGTGATCCCTCCACCCCCGAGGCTCAGTTGGCTACCCTGCCTGGCTCTGGAGGTCCATGTACCAACACCATGTGGCCTCCTTCTGCTATAATCATTAAAGTTGATGGCTGCAGAGTATCCATACAAACAACAAAATTGTGGCCCCCGTAAAAACTACTTACTTGCACCTCAAATATTTGACATCAATCTGCTGGTATCTGATAGGGGATTGGTTCTTATAATATAGTCATAACAGCTCCCTGAGCGGTTGCTACTAAGTGCCTTTAACCGTATCAGACTGGGAGGCCATGTACGTGGTGTTTGTATATGAGCCTCCAAAGACAGGATTGGGATCAGGCTACCTATTGTTTTCAAACTAAATGAGTTGTTTTACGTGCAGAGGTGAGACTTTCGATTACATGGGACATGCCTTCTTAATGATGCTTTCGAACCTTTCAACCTTTTACTTGGTGTCCCTACCGTCTTGTATGATGTACTAGACAGTGGTGACACGCTGTGAAAAATTGGCGATTTAAAGGTAGATGTACAACGTATAACTGTTTGACGACACTCAGTCATACACGGGATGCAAACTTATCACTGAGGTAAATCCTGTTTTGAAGTCGTACCAATTTCAAACAAAAAATTTCTTGTAGAATGTCAAATGCCAATCACCGAACTCTCATTGGACACTGCGCAGCTGTTATAGACACATTTAATCCAGATGCTGAAGCATTAGAGCAGCATGTAGCCAGCTATCTGAAAGCACAAAAGGTAATTTACTGATATATCAGTACTACACATGTAGTATGCATTATATTTTAAAGATTGAAAATGAAAAAATAGTCTTCATAAATTCAAATATTACTGTTTTGTAATTTAAGTTTGTCCATTTCGCATTATAGTCTGAGGATGACTGCATGCTCAGTGGAAAATATTAAATAAAATGTGAATTGAAGATAATGGTTCTATCACGTGTTATTCTTTATTATTCTTTAGAAGTATTTGTTGTTACAGGGATTAGAGGAAAATGAAGAAGTATTTATCACAGAAGTATTTTCGGGATGTATCAGGTATTCAGCAGTTTTGAATGTGGTGACAAAAGGTTTCTACAACAGAGATGGAAGAAGCGTTTTAAGATCTTTAGAAAGCACGTTCAAAGGTACAAAAGACTTTATTGCACTATAAATGATACATAATAAAAGACAACATTTTAAAAATTAATATGACAAATGATCATGATTTGTTCCTTTGTGACTATAAAACGGAGCATATAGCGTATATTATGCTCATATAGCGTTAATATTTACTTTCTACGTTGATACTTATTATTATTAGGAGTATCCAAGTATATCATTCGCTCCATTATCATTTTCACTTTGATAATATAATTATTTTGTATACCTTATATATAGCAATAACACATATGTAATTACAACAGAAGGTGCTAAAGTCATATTTTGTTAGAAATTATGAAAATAATTTATTCCCTTTGATTTTCAACCATTTGTTATAGGATTTGTGTCACAAATAAGAGTAAGCAAACAATAAGTGATGGAATTTTGAAATTTTAAAATCTGATTTGATCACAACAAAAGCATGGTTTAACATATATGTTTTTTTTTATGTTTTTTTCCAGCCATGTGCATGATATTTTTTTGAATAATAATATTTCATATATTTATGCATTTTGACAGCTCATACTATTATTATAATAATGATTGCATGTCAACAATGGTCTGAATTTTATACTTACGTCCTACGACATTTTCTTATAACTGCATGAATTTCTTTATATTTAATCACTCTAGCCAAATATAAACATCCCTCATTTTTATTACATGAAAAACCATTATCAATTGCATTGATTCATGAGAATCTTGCAAATTTTTCCTGATTTACTACTTAAATTAAGTGTCAGTTATATATATATTTATTCATCATTAATACATGAAAACTATCATTTTGAACGCTATAGGTTTTCTCTTTTTTATTGTTGTTAAATTCAGAATACATAGACTTAATTTTAACCATTATTTTTAGGCATACAATGTATTTGATTTTATGTAAATAGAAAGTGTCATTAAGCATAGCGCTTTCAATTAGTTGAAAATATACATCCACCTGAACAAAGGAAATTTTTATACCCTGTATATTACTGCTATTGTTGCTGTTCTTGATGTAAAATCTCAAACAATTGCAAAGTTTCTGATATACAATGATTGTTATGTTATGTTTTTTTATAATCTTCAATAAAATAAACACATTTTCATTCTGTAAAAAAATAACAAATTAGAGTAGAGATCCCATAAGAGTGAACAAACAATTATATATTTTTTGTCTCATCTTTTATTCAGTGTTCACATATCTTGCACTGTTTCGGTTGGATGAGTTGGGGGTTGGACATTATGGCAAATTTGTCCGATCAATGGACGTGCACAAAATGTTTAAAGTAAGTACCAACAATAGTTATGAATTTAACTTTGTTTGATTTTAATTTTTATAAATATAAACCAATTTTAAATTCTTAAAAATTAATGTATAATATTCACAATTTCATTTTAGTTTCTGAGCTTCTTCTTCGATGACAGAAACTTGCACACATGGATAAAAGATGAATGGATGAGGTTATATGAAATCACATTTGTGCAGACCTTATTGCTTTCTCCCCTTATAAGGTACGTGTACTACCAAGTAATAAGAACATTTACATTACAATTTTGTAAGTTTCTAAAATGATCTTATTGAAATAAATGTTATGACAATAAAAAATAAACCTCATTTTATATCACATAATGTACATTTCTCTCATCCATTTTACATGATTTTAATAAGGTATCATTATCATACTCAAATGATTTAAAAGTTTCTTTTCTTTTTACATAACAATAAAGGTCTATAATATATTTTAACTCATTATTTGTATTTGATATTCACATTCATGATGGGTTATTACAGATGGCTTCCTGAGCTCCAGGAAATTGTTGGACAATTAAAAAAGAAGATCGACAACAAAGTAAAAGTGAAGAAGACTGTTCGAGAACCAACGCAGCCTGAGCCTTTCAATCTTACACAGCGCCGTCCCAGAAGTATTCCAGTGCCAGAAATGGTATACTGAATTCCAGTTGAATCAGATATCAAAAATAATTCAAAGAAAGTCTCAAAAATGTTGTCAATCAGATGTCATTCAAACTATAATCATACTTTGTCCTTTTTAATTTTGCACATTTCTTGGAAATATTGTCACCTAAAAGTGATGGAACATACATCTTATTTTGTTAGATTCCAATATTAAAGCCACACAACCCTGTACCGGAGACCACATACAAAGAACCTGCAGAAATTCAGTTCCTAGAGAAGGTCAAAGCAGCAAACAGGCGTAGAGCTGAGGTAATCTTGGATGTGAAACAGTTCTTTTTTACTATAAATATGATAAAGAAACAAAGTCTCCTCAATAGTTATTCTTCAGCACGATTAGTAGTTTTAAAATTTACTAGTCCTCCTCAATAGTTACTCATTCTGACAAGATTAAACGTGTTTTAGGCTCAACAGCCACTCGTATGCAGGATGAGTGAATTGAATTCCCCACTAGTCCTCCCTACTTTCTACTAGTCTGGACTAGTGACTAAATAGGACACTGCTTAAAGAGAAAGCAAACTGCTAGTATATACTGGTATTGAATCTTGATTTCATCATTTTCAGGAGCACTTAATGGAAGCTGTTAATTCATCATTTGCATGTGCCAACCCAGAAAAATCAGAGAAAACAAAAAATAAGATACAGAAAATCCTTGACGATGAAGACCAAAAGTTAAGCTTTGAAAGTCATAGATCACATCCTATACCACATGAAATTTTGGTAAGGCTCTCTGGTGAAAAAAATATTACCATGATATGAACACTTATATTGACTTGAATGTATGAATTAAAATGGTAAATGGGAAGGTGGATATGTATACACATGTATACCCATGTATTTCAGAATGACAACATACCAATAAAGTTGAATGCAGCAACTATACTAAGGGAAGGGAAACTATACAAAGAAAGGGAAGGAAAGCTGCTTAAAGAGTAAGAGTGTTTTGTATAAATGTTCTGAAAAAATACAAAATTTACAGTATTTTGTTAGTTTTCTTTGACTCCAGTAAGTACCGTTTATCTCAAAGTTGAAGTGATGTGAATAACAAAATCGAGATAACCATACATGGTACTGTAAGTTTCCTACTTCATGCTTACTAAATCATCTATAAAATACAACATAAATGATAGTTTATTTTGTTTACTAATCAAATATTTAAATATATTTCATATTAAGCGATATCGACATAAGGAGGTTCCGTTGAATATTAGATTGTAAAGGATAGAATTTGGTGTCTATGATTTGACATTCACACATACTATGTGATGATAGTATTTATCTATTCTTGAGTGATGCTGATTCATATGACTAATAATTTCACATCTCCTTTGTTTCCTCTTAAAGAATTGAACATCTGGAAGCTGGTGGAAAAGATGGATCTGAGTTCCGTGAGTGGCAGAATCGCATGAAGAAGATGGATCTAGATCAGAAGTTGGCGGACATTGAGCGGCGCAGACTAGAAGGAAAGCTGAGTCATGAGGATGCCATCCTGGCAAAACAGAATCTCATCAAAGAGAACAAGATGAGAGTGAAAGAAATGAAGGAAGAAGTAAGGGATAGCTGTTGAAATATAATTGTATCACAAAGACCATTTGAAAAATATGAATGTTGATTATGGATAAAGTAGAAATGTAAGATCAGGTATTGTGTGAAATCACTGTAATCATTCTTTTTTCTTCTTTTAGGCTAGGCATTTGATGCAGCAATATTTACAAAAGAAAATGAAGGAGGAGGAAGATAATAGGTAAAAAAAATGATGCTGTATGTTTACATTGAAAGTTGTTCAAAGTAGATTTGGAATGCTTCTAATTATCAACACTATATTCAAATCTTTCATTTTTAATGTTCTTATTTATGATAAATGGATCCAAGTGTATATATGTAAAATAAATGTGTTTCTGTAACAGAAAACTGGTAGAGAATGTGCTGGACACACACGAGAATGCCAAGTTGGCTAAGAAAAGGCTGACAGAGTACAAAGCTGGGATTGTGGCCCAGATGACAGCCGAGTCACGCGAGATGATGCGCCAAGCACTGGAGGAGGCCGAGGAAGAGATGCGGCAGAAAATGGATCTGATCCGGGAGATCCGTGCAATGGAGGCAGTGCCCGTTAATAGGTGAGCTTTTAGACTAACCTAATGATGAGTCGATGTTTGAGATAACATTCTCTTCATTGGTTGTGCTTTTCGGGCTTGTTTTACTGAGCTGCTTTAGGTTTCGGATTAGACTAATTTGTAAACTGATTTTCAGAAATAAGCTTGTCGACTTTGCGAAGACTGCCGGCTATGGTCTTTTGAGTGAAATGTCTCTTGCGGAGGTGAGTTTCTTTCTAGCTTATGTAAACACAGATTACAAAATAGGATAAACGTTAAGGATTATATTTCGTTCAAATACAAAGAATGTTTTTGTAAAGTTCATGATACAAGTATGTGACAACTGATGTTATAGAGAGAAAAGGCAGCCTACTTGTACACTGTATCAGTAACTGTATCAGTTCCAATGTATTCTCAGCGTTCACAAGTTTTTCTTGTGAGGGACTTTGTACAATTGAGACCTTAGAAGAATCACGAAATCTTCGCAAAAGTAGGTGAAATACAGCGCCACTATTTTAACCCGTGTGTGTATTTAGCTGAGTGAGCGTCTGAGTCTGCTGCGAGTGCGTCAAAAAGAGGAGGAGGATCAGACGCGGGATGACATCCTCGCTGCCAAGCAGGCCAAGGACCAGATGCTGCTAGACACGCTGCACACCATTAGCAGGCATCGAACCGAGTCCAGCAAGCGGGCCGCTTTCAAGTGAGTACTTTGCATTGAGAGAGGTTGTGGATATGTTCACAAAGTGATACTGTAGAACCTCTCTGTTAAGACCACTTTTGGGACCAGTGTTAGATGGTCTCAATAGAGAGGTGGTCTTTATAAGGAGGTTCATTTTGGTTGCTTTATGAAGGCTTGGGACTGTGAAAAGTGGTCTCAATAGAGAGGTGGTCTTAATTGGAGGTTCTACTGTACTTGTCGCCATCTTGGGAACACATGGAAACCCGCCACCGCCAGAAATAATCTGTTTCGACAACCAATGTTTCTGAAAAGGACATTGTTTGTCAAAACGTAAAACTCTTGCACATTTTACATTTCATTTATATTAAACTTAAATGACAGAAGGTGTAGATAAGTGGGCTTTAATATATCAAATATGTTCAGTTTGTGATTGAGATGTCCTATCTCAAATACTTTGTCTTTCTTCAGACCAAGGAAAGTTATTTCAATAAGTAATCTTCATACAGGAATTAACACAATTTTAATGACTTGATGATGGTTTTTAAGGTTTGAAAAGAGAAAAGTAACGAGAGACCAGAAAGCTGAGGTCAAGGATCCGAGGGTGATTGAGCTACAACAGAAATTGGAAGAAAAAAGGGAGCAACGGAAGAAAGAGCAAGAGAGTGCGAGGATTATGCCAAATTTCAAGTCTGCCAAACGTTTGAAAGAACTAGATGCAGCTAAGGTAATATTTATAAAATTCATAGCAGTTTTAATTTTGTTGAGTGATGTCTTATTTATGTCTGTGCAGCATTTGCTTCATCTTATTTTATGTTGTGATCTATTTTACTAAAAAATAAATATTTCACTTTTCACAGCACTAACATTCCAGTGGAAGCAGTATTCCTATTACTGGAATAATTTTAATCTATCTACTTTTATTTATGCTATTTTGTTACTTTACAATGTACATGTGCTAAAATATTTCAATAATATCCTAATTTTCTTTTGTGCAGTGAAACACTATATAAATGCAATTAGAAATATGAACATCTTTAGTTTCCTATTTCCAATATAGTATTTGTGATGTGACATTTTACTTTCAACGTATCCGTATTTCCTATTTTTACTAAATGAGTAGTGATGTTCTATTAAAACTAACGTAAGAAAACAAAACATATTTAAGTCCATTACTTGTTTGAAACCGTAATGTTCATCTAATACAGCCAGGAAAGAAAGGTCAAATAGCTAAACAGGTACAGTATCATTTTTAATGAAGGGGATGGTTCATTTTAATGTAATAGAATCACAACATAATGTATATAAAATAAGAATCATAACCATTGTTAGTAAATTATAATCATATCTTTTCCCATTATTTCACATGGATACATATTTCACATATTTTAGAGGAATTATGCTTTATGCCCACAATTTTCTGCTGAATCAATACAAGAAGTTTGGCAGGGTGCTACTTTCCAGTTTTTACTGATAGATTCAACATTATCACTAATTTGTCCATTATTTGCATAAGCATCAGTCAGCAAAAATTGTAGTCCAGCCTTGCCTAAATTTATAGGACAGAATCAGAATCATATCCAAAAAAAGTACCAGTCAATCAAGGAAAAGTAGCCAGAATGTGTATCCATTTGTGACTTTGTAGTCAGTGTTAATATACATGTATACTGATTTTTAGTGTGTGTGTGTTTTTAATATGGATCTTTTGTATATACTTCAGCTTCTGTAATTTTCTGTCTGCATCATAATACTACCATGATTCAAATATTTATGTTTCTTATTAAATACCGATATATTCAGTTCTTTGAATGTTAATTTATGGATGGGTTCGCTTTGTAAATGAAATGCAGTTTTCAACAATGTTGTTAAGTGAATGTTTGAACTACAGTGAATGTCCTTAACAACGAAAGACTGAACAACGGAGAAACTGAATAACGGAAAAACATTCCGTGCACTACCCATTATTTATGTTAGTAAATTATGGACTTAAGAATGGAATCCTCTACAATGGAAGGATTTGTGACTGTAAATTGGGTTCTGTTGTCGAGGACATTCACTGCACATGGAGTGGTCAGTTAGAGATTGTTCGTCACTTCTTTTTCTTGCTTTTTTGTGTGCAAACGGTCGATTGTGATTTCTAAAGATTGCTTTTGGAAGATTAGTTCCTGTGGTTGTGGTCAATAGAAATGTGGTAATGATATCACAATTATTTTCAATCATAATTTTCCATTAATGTACCTGATTCGAAATGTACACAACACAAAGGCTTCAGGCATTTCTTACAGATTGGAAGAGATTCACTGTATGTCCACGCATTTTAGCAAATCCCAGTAAAAATTTGAATGACACTATGTTGTCAGGACGGTGAATAACATCAGTGATTAAACATAATGTAAACTAACCATTTGTTTTTTTCTGATATGGACCTTCATTGTGACTCAACTAGATATCATAAATCATAGACTTCATTCATTAAATTGTTATTTGCACCCGTATGCATTTTGCATTACTATGAGTTTGAATTTCAGTAAGATGTCTGTGAAAATACATCATAAATACATCATAATTTCATTTTACAGAAACTGATGGAGGAGAACAGATGGAAAGAATTGGAACAGACACGGGAGCGAACAGCAAAACTGGCCACACATGGCATGCTGGATAAAGGCACTGGGCGAATGGACAGCCGCACTCTTGTCATGTCTGGGTACTGAGAAGGCATATTGTGTGAAATAATGAATATTTTGTTGTGTGTATGTTCGGATAGACATATTTGTTTTTTGATAATATATAAAATTGAACCTTTGCATTTTTTCTTTGCTAAAGAATAGGTCAAGTTTTTGTTTTTGTTCTTTGTTTTCAAATCATGGAATAGCATTTAAATTGTGAACATTGCAGAAGTGTTGCATCTTTGATACAAATATCATGTAGTAATTTGAAGTACAAAATGTGCGAGGATCAGATAATCTTTTAGTCTTACTCATTGGACAGAAATAATGTAGAAAATACGGAGTTGTATTTAACCTCATATAGTAGGTTGAGAAAACAGTTGTTCACTTGCATCAATTGTAGTTTAAGGCAATTTGAGACATACATAAAAATGCAATTTCAGTAATACATGTAGGACAATCAGTATTGTTAGTATGACAGTGGACCAAAGCCAAATGAATTTTAAATCAAATAAGTATTATCTAAATGAATCCAGTATTGGTGTTATTTATTATGTGAAAGCACCAGTCATATACATTTTCACAGTATTTATCTTTGTATAACTCAATCTATAATTTAAATAATACTATCTGTGATAAAAAGTTTCCTTTTTGATATACATTTTGATCATGAATGGGTTCAAAGGAAAAATAAGGAATTGTGATATTATGGAAATGTGTTAGACAATGTTTTATCATTTCTATGTCATTTGTGGAGTAAAGATGTACACAAAATATAATAATAAATTATTTATTGAACATTTTGATATATATTAACATAAAATCTGACTAGTAGTTACAAATGTTGTCCTACAAACACTGACTGACTGATGTCTGCTTTTTGCTTGGTAATATTGAAAAAACAGACAATTTAAAAGTACAAAATGTGCCTGCCTTCACTTGCACATGATACTACCATGAGCGATAAAGTCTCATAGGCACCTGCCACAAGCAACACAATCGGGAAACTTGTCTCAATAGAAATAATGAGAGCAAAATTGTGTCAGGTGCCTATGATTTGCATATTGACCAGTATAAAAAAAATTACTATACTGATTTTTTAGGTGATCGAGAAAAAAAAATCAGGATGTTTCAGTACAAGATCTTTTCAGTGTAGTGTAAAGTTCAAATTTCACAAAAAAAAAATAAAAAAAATAATGCACTAAGTAATTTGCAAATCAAAATAAATCTGGGACACATGATTTGCAGATATTAAAGAATGCCCATAAAAGTATGCCTTAAACTTGAACAATATCGTACGCTGTATTACAAATTACTCATTTCGATAACGTATGTCTTGGTAAATGTATATATACCTTGACGTATATTTACCTACATCAAATTAATTATTTGATATTAACGGTTGACTTATTTCATGGCATTCACAAATATTACCACATTGGTTTAAATGTTAGCAGCAAGAAATATTTAGACCTTTCTTAAACATTTCTCTTAATGCTCACATACAACAACCTACCAGTATCTATTCAAGTCCATAGCAAAATATTTAATAAAATCCTATTTTCCTAATATCAACAAAATAAAACCCTAATTCACTGCTCACAAAACTTCATGCATTTTCTACTTCCATTAAATAAAATGTTACCTCTATAAGCACATTATAAAATGACATCATTAGCTTTAGATTAGTTCATATTACAAAAACAAATGAGAAATATAGTCATACATCATATTTTGTAGCTCATATATTACAATCAACCTTTCTGAAGCTTTGGCAACTTCAATTCAGATTGAAATTATCATTCACAGAAGTAAAACCATATCACTAAGTAAAATCACACTAATAAATAATGCTTCTACAAAAGCAGTGTAAAATATAGCATTTCTTTTCAACAAAACAACCTTAGAAATCAAATAATTGAAGAGATTACTAAAAAAAGCTCATTACAATTAACAAGCTCACTGATTCAAATGGATAATGGAGCTTAATGTGTCATCAATAGTTTGCTTTGCAATATTTCAAAACTATTTGCTTTATAAATAAACCTGAAAAAATTGTCGACACTCAAGAAAATAAATTTCACACAAATTGTTAAACACACACACACTCACACACAAATAAATAACAAATGATCTCAACTTGTTCACAGAATTATATCTACAACCTTGTGACGAAATGCAATTAAATCAATGAATACAGCAGTAACTAAAGAGAAGGCAAAAAAATATATTTAAGCTATATTAAATTATAGATGTGTAAATTTTGATAGTTACAAAATATGCAGCAAATATGTATCAGTAATACCCAGTAAATCAAGGTCAATAACACTGTTTATTTGTAAAAAACAATAAAAAAAGGAAAATCCTTTGTAGCTTCATGTGGAAAATAATATAAGGAATATAAAAATAGATTTGTTATGTAACACAAAAATTTCTGCAAAAAAGGTATAAAAGTTTATGTTTAAAGGTGTTTTTTTTTTATAAATCAAATGGTATTATTGTGATTAAGCTCTAAATGTGATACAAAATTTACAATAGTGCTCTTTAATCCTTTGGAGAATATAGTTGGATAATCAAACATTGGTAATATATCAAGTACATCAAGATTTAAATTTCCACATGCACATCTTTATCTTACACGTCTTCAAAAGACCTACTTTGTAGCCAATCTTAGAAAATCATAACTATAGCAACAGGTGCAATATCACAAAGGTCTTACTAATCCTAATATAAAATATTATGTAATTATCATTACTGTATGCTACACTTTAACTTACTACAACGTAATGGCTTTTTACCAGAGAAGAAATGTTTAAGAGATCTTAGTATGGCTGTTAATCATCTAATCATAACACGCTGTATTGTATATCTTTGGATGAGTTGGTGGGGTTGACAAAGCCCAAAATTAGCTTACCACTTCTGTTTACAGGGTTTACAAAGGGGGACCCCGAATGCTTCATGCACAAGTAGTGGAAGATTCTAAAATGACCACAGAATGTGGTTCAAATTGTAAACAGAAAGTTTGTTTCAGGTTTTGTCTGAAGAAACATGTCTAAAAAGCCGAATAGGAATCAATAAGATATTCAAAATACTCAGTCAAGTAAGCAAGAATACTGATAACCACCATGAAGCAATAACCTAGTTTGTAATGCATTTTAACTCATGAAGGTTTACAACTATGACAAATGAAGTATTTTCTTAAAAAGGTTACAGTTAAAATCACAAGTAAACAAAACAAAATCCTGTTGTTTATTTGGTTAATGCATGTGACTGATATTTTGACATTAAAGTGAAAGTAATGTTTTTTTTTCTTTGGAGATGATAAGCTTTAACTTCCACCAAACATTAACCAAATATTTCAATTTCAAGTTGAAATCATGCAGTCTATGTACATAATAATGGCCAATATGAAACTCAGTTGCAGTTTTAAAAAAGCTTATATACTTATTTACATTATATGTTAACGATTAGCAACACAGTTTTACGGAACCAAGCTAGAAATACATTCTAGCCTCTACTCAAGTGATCAAAAATTAGAATAAAATTTAATAAAGCTGGAAGCCAAAATACAGTTTGACACATTATCCTACAATTTTGAACTTCAAAACATTCGTCATATGATCCACTTAGCCATGACCAGGTCCGTCATAATGACCAGGTTCGTCAGAAACTCGTATTTTTACAAATGAACCAGTTCGTCACATGAACGTTCTTCTATACAACAAATACTGCAACGAATCAAGCATGTTTGTGGGTGTTAGAAACATGGATTACATCAAACTTCACATCCATATTGAACTATTACATTCCTGTGAACAGCATTTTTCACAAAAAATTACTTATCCTAATATGATTGTGAAGAATTGGTTCATGTACTTTTAAAATCAATTAATTAATTAGAAAAGAGTTAATTTTTTTCATTTGTGCCAGACTGGGTCGTGGGTGAGTGGATCATATTGTTATGAAACTGCATATCCAATGAAAACAAACATTTGGTCATTATCTTAAAATACTATATGTACATTTACTCTGATGGATAAATATTTCTGTAATTTGCATGGCTCAATGGTGACTTTTTTGGTTGATTGATTTACATTGATACATATGGAATGATTGTACTGATGAAATACTGATCCCAATGATACACCACAGACTTTATATCAATAAATGCACATTACCTATTTGTCTATTGTCTTGTTTTGCATTCTGCAACTACGATTACAGAACGTACAAGTACAAGTGTGTTAGGGCCTGATAGGCCAATGACTTCTTATAACTGATGTTTACCCCAAATTCCACTGACTTAATTATAAACCTTTGCAACAAGGTAAAATCCGTTATTCACTGCTAACTATTTTATATTATAAAATAACATTTTTGATGTACATTCTGCCATGTACATTCCTGTGTGACTATCACCGCTTTTTCTAAGCACTGTCCTGCAGTGAACGATTTCATGCTCGTAAAATGACTACATGACATGATGATCTAAAATGCCTAAATGTACGTTTTTGCAATTAAACGTAATGGCTGCCTTGCCAAGATGGTAGCAGACACCAGTAAAGGCTCCACTGCTATACTGTAGAGGCAGCATTACTGAGATTACAACTCCTAATCTAACTTCAGCACCACACTGCCATCTATGAACACTGAGAGAAGTCTTGTACCACAACGGCAAGCAGCAGACAACGTACTGGCTTTCATCGTCTCATACCAACTATCCAGTGTCAATGCGCACTATGCTTGGTAGCACCAGTAAGTACTTCAGTAACTCCTGTATGATCTGCCGCTACAGACACTATATCCGGTATAATAAAACTAGTAGATAAAATCCCTGCTTGAAAACGAGAGGTGTGTGGTACATTGCACATTTGCCGTTTTTTTTTTTTGCTCGGGAAGAATGCAGGTGGCATTTTCCTGTTGGGTGACTTTGGCATCTTCATTGGCAATGGCTTGTTGCCATCGAGACAAACAGGAAGTTCAGGTTAACGTGGTAAATAAAGAAGCTGCCTAAGTTGGTACGTCCTCAGTGACTGTTTGATGGGTTCTGCAATGAAGTAAAACATAATTTCAAATACTTAGTATTGTACAGAATTTTAATGTCAAACTGCTTTCAAATATATAGTATTTACTCGGAACTCAAACTCAACACAACATCATATTTCAATCATATTCTAAAAATGTCAAGAAATATTAGTAAAGACGGGTAAATATCTATTATAACCAAGAAACCCATTCTTGGTCCCTTGGTCACCGAGCCCACCCCAGTGGCAGCCAGCCTGGTGGAACATTCCGTCTTCTTGAATGAGTTAATTGTGTTGGTTAATATCATAGACATGATTCTTAGTACACAACACAATGTAACTTACTATATTTACAGCTTGGGTCATCTCTCAGACTGAACATCATCAGAATATCTCTCTGCAGAGAGATATTCTGATGATGGGGAGCTGACCTAATCATGTTTATCATAATATCTGCGTCTCTCACCCTCCTGCGCTTGAAGACCCGCTGGAAGAAGCCTCTGCGTGGCGGCGGGGGTGGCTGGTCTGTGCTGAGGAACAGCAGGTTCTCGCTGTCAAACAGGTTCAGCTCCTTGAAGCACTCCGTCTCTAGCATCTAAGGGCCGGAAACAGCTCATTGAGTCATTTCTAACTTTCTCGTTCTTACTATCAAGCATATGTCTGCCATCATAGACATAACAAGTACATTGTAGCTGAAGACATTAACATTAGAGGATTCTTTATCTACATCTATAGTGGTAGTGGTCCAGGGTTCGTGTCCCGGTAGAGGCTATGTGATAAAACCCTATTGATGTGGAGAAAGAATCCTCTAATGTCAAGTCAATTAATTTCTGATTTAGCTGAAGACATGTTTCCATGAAGACATGTATATGTATATAATAATTGAGTAATATTTCAAGGTAAATATTAATACTGGAATAAGAAAAAATGCCTTTGAGTCGAAAAGCTTTGCGTTTGTTTTACAATTTGTTTCATGTTTCTTATTTGAAAAATAAAATTCTATTGATTTCAACATTTTTGAAATAAAATCTTACACCCAGAGGTGTGGATTGTAAATAAACTTAGGCTTAATTGATTTGATTTCTGTCATGTTTTATTTTTTTCAGTTTATGAGTATGGGTTTACAAATTCATCTTTTCAGTTTGGTCCACGAGAAGTCCATAACGAGAATGTTTGGAGGACAAATTACCAATGATCAAGCTTATTACCTCATTCTGCCATGGTATGGACACACTGCCCGTGTTGAATTTGCTATAGAATGTGTCATCACTAGCATCAAGATTGACCCCTTTCACAGTTGAAAATTGTTCAATGTCCAGAACGTCTTTGCAATACACTGCTCGAGGCTAGAGAAAAGAAAAGTAAATAAAATATAGGAACAAAAATGGCTAGAATAATAAAACATTGTTATAATTTCATATTGCCATATGAAGAACACTGATTTAGAATTCACATAATTCAATAACTCAAAGAAAGTATACTGCTTTTCTTCCAAAAGTAATTCTAAACTTCAAATTTTAAATATAATTTATGATTGATTTTGAACACCACAGGTTCCTTTTCAAAATTAATCAACTGGACATGATTCAGAATTACAACTCACTATTGAAAAGGTAGATATATAGCAGTAACTTCGCTTTTAGTAACTTTCAACAATTGTTATGATAAAAATGTGAACAATGAACAAAATGCATATTGTTTTATAAGTCAATCCTAAATGATACAATCACAATAAAAAAAAAATGAACTCACATCAGGAACAAACGGTGGGTCCACCATGCCAGCCTGTAACCGCTTCCAGTTGATGCATTTGAACAGTTGATGTGACTTCACTTCTGCAAAACGACCGTCTGTGCAACCTAGACGCTGCTTTGGGTCCTGAACAACAAATGCAAATATATGATACATGTACACGTACCTTAGTGTATTTCAATGGCAATATGTGGGATGTCATTGACAAAAATGTAGATGCATATGTATTTAGTTTATAAAATATTGAACTGTTATTCCTATTCTAGAATATTTGGAATGATACTAAATGAATATGTCCGTGTTAGTGAAGACCATATCGAGTTGAAAATGAAGTTTATTACATCACAACCATTAATATGAAAAAACAAAAATAGAAGCATATCGTAAAACGAGGTTAAATATGAAGTTTGGTTTAATTTATAAAATAAATTGAAACTGAGGCCATTCACCAAAATTCACGTGGAGAGTAGTACAACGAAAATATGAAGTTTGGTGAAAGGTCAAATACTTCCCATATAGAGTGTAACAAGTTTATTATTAACACATCGTAAGTTCAAAAAGTGAAAGTACACCAAAATCAAATCACTCTGAGGAGAGTGAGTGGACATACCAAATGTCAAGTTTGGTGATGATAAGTCATAAACTGTTCCCAGAAGACAGATAAACACAATTAATATTTGTTTTTTTTAAAAACAATATCATGATAAAGTAAACTGCCAAAGAAGACACCAAAATCTAATAATTTGTTTTAGCTCTATTTCATCGGAGAGTAGTACAAAGTACCAAAATTGAAGTTTGGTAGTACCATAGATGGGTCACCCCCTGTAGAGTGTTAACAAGGTTTATTACGTAACGCTGAAGTAATAGCCCAAAGTACAAACAAAATTTTTTGAGAGGTACTTTTTTCCTCAAACAAGACATATTCAATTTGCAAATCAATAGCTCAAGTAGTCTTTGAGTTATCAGCCTGTTTATTTCGGACGGATGGACAGAAACAGAAAATGCAAATGATGTCCGGGAGATTTAATATTTTAAGTGGCGTTCTATAGTTTACAGTTTACAGTTTAAAGTCTTTTATTATTGTGACATATGTTACATTTGACTACATAATATAATATAATATAATTTTATAATAAAGTAGCACCCGGCCCATTGGGCCTATTTGTCACAATTATTTTTTTTTTTTAATATACAATTGGAGAAATACAAATAATAAAATTTAATAAATACAGTACATATAGTTTTTTTCTTTTCTTTCCAAATCCTATCACATGTTAAAATTTAATTTAATTAAATCACAATTCCAGATAAAATTCAGTCACAGAGGAAATCCTATACATCTATTGCCTTTCCATTGCTGTGCAAGATGCACCACACTTGCGACATTGTCTTTTCAAAGTACATCACATGTAAAATCAACCACGCATTAGAATGTAAATGTAAATGTGATGGTTTATAATCATGATCCAAATCTTGCTCTCACAACTTAAAACCTTACACCAGGTATTTGGCACACTTGTTGATCAATTGATAATTTCTAACATACTTGCATCGGTAGCACATTCAGGGCACAATGCTTATAATCATCACTCGCACACTCTTTCAACCCAATGACCTATACCTAATTAACATATAGGGATGAGTTTGCTCAACACCCACCACCAGACCCGACTGGAAATAGAAAACGCGGTGTACCTTCTGCAGGAGCGCTATACAGCAGGCCTTGGCCTCGGGTGAGAACTTGGCCGAGTAGGTCTCTGTGTCCTCTTTGACGCGTCGGTCCACCTCCTCCCGCTTCACTTTCTCCTTGCGAGCTCGAAACGGAGCCTGAAGCCACAGCAACATCAACACGCATTAATAACATTATATCATCATACAACACACTTGTCCTGAAGTATAACTGTATGAATGCAAAACCAATTAAAAGGGAAATTTTCCAATTCCTTCAGTTGTAAACTACATATAATCAAATTTTTGTAGTGTAATGTTTTTCCTTATATTCCGTTAAATTAGATAATAGATATATATATAGATAATAGATATATATATATATATAGATATAGATATATATACATAAATAATTATAATCTGTATTAATGTTTGACATCTAGTAATGTATTGAATATGTACAATAATTTGTGCTCTGAACTCTATGAAAAAAAAAGCACTGACTTTTACAGCGACATACATGTATGAAGATAACGTTCATGCAAAACCCCTCATACAAGGGCTTTTAGGAGGTATGATGGATTTAGCATGGTTGACTTATGCTTGAACAGGTATTTATACATAATTAAATTGAATAGTCAGTGTCTTGTACATTTGACTAGCAATGTTTATTTTCGATGCACCACTCAAAAACTTAATTGAGTAACTTTATAGGAAAAGTAGATGCAATTAGCATCAATTACATTGTTTCACTTTGTAATAATTATATCAGCTGAAATTCAAAACTTTGATGCCACTCAGAAAAAAACAGAGGGCGAGGCATAATATGAAGAAGAGGACCCAGCATCCAAACACATTTCTTTAATTGAAGTTAGCTAATATGGGAGATAGATCAATGCCCCTTTTTAAATGTATGTAAATGTATGTAAATGTATGTAAATGTATGTAAATGTATGAGCTTTACATTCTCCTATCTTTAAACTCAGTGAATTTACATCCACATCTGGTCAGTGTTATCCATATCACACTATATTATCTTACTGATATATTAGAGAGTGTACAGTGAATATCCTCAATAATCGAAGACTGCACAAAGGAATAAACTGAATAAAAGAACATTTTCTCATGCATTATTTATGGATAATGCAAGTAAATTATGGATTTAACAATGGAAATCCTCTACAATGGAAGGATTTGTGACTGCAAATTGGGTTTCGTTGTTATTAAAGATATTCACTGTACAGCAAATCATCGCATGATCTTGCATAGCAGTCACATTTGTGTTCACCTGCCTGACCTGAACCTATTTAACGAGTGCGGTGCTAACCGCATAGTGCACTCACCTTGCCTTCGATCATCTCATACAGTATACAGCCGAGTCCCCACCAGTCTGGAGAGAACGTATAGCGCTCATTCTGAACCACCTCAGGCGCTGAAACAGAATATGTCTGCAATATAATGCTTGACCAACTGTAATGTGATCACTGACAACAAATTCATTTTATGGCGACATTAAGGATGAAACCTTTGCTAGAGGATTCGTTCGGGCTTTACAACAACCAATGGAGATTAGATGATAGAATCATTATTGATGGGCGCTTTTCACTGCTTTAGTATAGCAACTGTTTTAGTTGAATTCCAAAAATATAATGCAGTTTTTGCTCATTAGTTCATTGGATGTTTGAAATTTTCACTTAATTAGTGTTGACACATAAGAAAAGGCTCTTCCCACATAAAGTGTGATATGAGTCCAAAGAAACTTAAAAATCAATCTTCTTACGTACAGCAATACAAAGCTACTATATAACATGGAAAATAAACTTTTAGCTGGAAGTTCTATCGATCTTTAACAAAGCCACTATCGTAGTAAGTCAATTTTCATTAAGAATTCATTAGCATCTCTCTACTTCCTCTCATTTGTTGCTGATGCACATGTCTTTCATGATAATGGAAGAAATGTTTTAAACTAAGCAGTCCCATGAATGTTTCACGGGCAGAAAAAGTAGCTTTTAGATACTAATACATGTACTTTCACTGTTTGGGTGAGAAAAAAAGATGCAAAAAATATCAGTTCCTAAATGTTGGTACAATAAAAAAAAGATACCGTATAAGTGAGTATAGAAATAGCTTCCATTTGCTAGCCATTATATACTGAAAACACTGAACACTATAGTTGGTCAAGGATAATGAAAAAAATGTTCCATGCCTTCTTTTTGATACCCTAAAAAAGCTGTAATTTTAATAGCTGTATTTAATTCAGGATGGATACTTGAATTGTATATCAACAAACTTGTTGAACAAAGGCAACTTCTTCAAGGTTGAAGTCGTTTATAGGACACTTAAATTGCTTCGTTTTGTGTGTACAAGTTAAAAGTAAACAGGAAGTTGAGAAGTGCAAATGACCTTTATTCATATAAACAACATAACTTTGTTCTTGAATGGAAGTTAACTTCTATCAGTACGGAAATGTGTCCTTATTGGTGAGGCACGTCCATTAGTGAGCTATTTGCATAAACAACATTGAGCAAACAGGGAACTGACAGTGTCCCTAATTGCGAGGTGTCCTTGTATATGTATTGTTTCTATGGAACAGCATGTTTTTGTACTCTATGAAGATAACAACTAACAGCACAACTGTATTTCAAGAGCACTACTCACCCATATAGCCCACGGTGCCAACCCGGCCACGGATGGTTTCTCCCTCTGGAATCTCCACAGCCAGTCCCAAGTCTGATATCCGCACATGACCTATGCACAGAAATTTATGTGAATCAGAAACCAAATACAATTAATATATTATTATAATATACTGAAGTTAAAGAATATGGACGGAATACTTTCTTCTGATTATTATTGCTTGGTCTTAGATTCTGTTCTAAAAATGAAATTGAAAATTTGAAAAAAGAAAAAGGCCAGACAATAATAATCATGAGTAGATGTAGACCTGCTGCTACTCAACTTATAAATTTAACCAATAAGAAATACTTTCTATAGTCATCACTCAAGATGGCATCGATTACTTTATGGATGATGAAAGTTAATCTCAAAATATAGGATAGTTTGAGATATAACAAAGTTCTAATGTAGCAATGATTTTCTTGTATAATATGAGCATGCATAATGAAACTTCAAACTGAAATGACTATGACACTTTATACTGCAAATGAACATAGCGGTACATGAATGTGTGCAGTTGATTATATTTTTCAATTCTACTCTCACTGTTATGCCAAGCAATATATATACAGTTGTTCATAGATTATATTTTTAATCAAATGGTAGATCATTTTTTTAGAATATAAAAGTTATCTTTCAATTCTTCCTCAATATATATTTCGATTCTCTAGCATTTATATGAGCACCTACAGGTCAAATATTTGAAATACAAAATGTGCATTTCTATGGCATATAAATAACTCACTTGGTGAATTTTTTATACATAAAAGTTTCTGTTGTCAATCTATTGTTACAAAGTCTTCATAAATAGATTACAAAGAGTCAGAATGAGTATAAAGCTTAAAATTCAACATTAAGTTATTGCATCATTAGTTACACATTTTGTTTTCACATTTGTTATGACCAATGTACCTTGGTTCAATACCGTGGTACATGTTGGTCAATGCCTACAAATAAACTTCCAATGTCACGAAATCATCGATATCAAATCAACTATGCTAATTAGAACTATTCATTATTTTTCAATTCAAAATATTATTATTAAAATCCTGCTGATAATCATGAATATAAGAAATTAGCAGTATAATTTCTCACAAAATGAACTGCATCTACTGAGCACTCCCTTGAACTAGTGTAATGTTTAATCACTTAAACTATCCGGTTTCTGCATTGGTAATTAAACCCAAACGTTTCATAAAAATTAAGCCGTCTACTTCATGACTCTTAAAATGAACTGTTAATGTCTAGTATATGCTTAAATGTTAAGAAATATTGCAAGGTACCCACCATTATCATCTAGTAATATATTTTCTGGCTTCAGATCTCTGAAAAAATGATAGTGTTCATTATTACCATTTTGTTACATCATTACATTAAGATTCTTCAACATTTTTCAACAAAAACGTTCATGATAATAACTACAATATAGAACCACAACATAGAGTGATGCCAAATTAATATAAAAACAATTTAATTGTTTGGTTGAAATAAATCATATAGGATTGTACAGACTTGAAGAGCAAACCTTTCCTGTCAATACTAGGCCGTCGTACATTAATATCTATACATGAGAGTCAAAACGTTTAATTACACTATTGACAAAGTCCTGATGGCTGGACTTTCTTCAGGCATTTAAACCTGCATTGGAAACTGACTGACCAGATTTGGCATTATAAAGACCTTACAAGACAACGTCTTTGCTTTCATCAGCAGGGTATGGGCATCTGAGCAAATGATGCCAACCGACTAAACACAATCTGAGGCCACCAAAAATCCGCAGCCATGCTTTCAGAGTGAAATTGGTCAAAAAGAGGACCTCAGACGAAGAACATGTGTCAATGGGAACTTGTGCACAAAATGATAAACAAACAAACAAACAAACAAAGGTTCCTTGTAACCTGTAAGCTTTGTTTTCCCAGAGCAGGTAGAATTCTATAAACTTACAGAAGAAACCTCCCATGTCAATGCTCAAAACAAAGTAAAAATAGAAGCTCCAATGTAAGATTATCTATGTCGGGGACACTAATCTACCCTTTGGCAATGCCCTGCTGAGCTGCTACATGTTCAGGTTTGATGCCATTACCTGCATACAGCACAACCAAGGTGACACAACTTCTTGTGATGATGGGGTCTACTGCCAATGACTACTTTGAATACGAAGACAAAACCGGGTGAGTTTATACCATGACTTATTTTATCAGGTGAGTTCTTGGGGCGTATCACGGCAAGCCCGAAGGTCGAGCCTAATGTGCCACAAGAACCAATCCTGATAAAATTATTCTTGTTACACAACCAACCGGGCTTTGTATTTATCATTCATTTTTTTAACAATTTCAACACTGTTTACAAATAAACTGGCTTAAAAGAATGCACCAATAATTTCAATACATGCATCTTGAAACTGGGTTAAAAGTAGCCCACCTGACAACTAGCCATATATACAATGGTCAGTACCGATACAACTTATTTTTACAAGAAAATTCTGGAGCACGATAACCAATGGAAATACATTCAAAAGAATGATAAAATACAGTACAATAACCTATGTACCTGTACAAAATGTCATAATCACAATGCAGCTCCTAATTTGTGTGTACAAAAGCGGTAAGGGGTCTCGTGTAAATACTACAATCAATACAATAAAATACAATACCTAAACACAATGAAGTTGAAATCCCATAGACTTAGAGAAGAAACCGTTCACGGCAATGGCCTAAACCAAGTCCATAAAACATCTAATGCAAGATGATACATACGTCTGACAATAACACAGTTTTCTGGCCTCAAGCAAAGTCTCAATAGAGGTGGCTCTTTATAGAGGTTGGTTCTCTTAAACAGAGGCTCTACTAGCTGTAGCCTCCATTTCATTCACAAGTCCACTCGCCCAGACTAGTAGAAATTGGGGAGGACTAGTGCTGAGTTCACTTAATTTACTCGTCCTGCATACGAGTAGTTGCTGCACCAAAACACGTTTGGCAACTTGTCAGGACGAGTAACTGTTGGTGATGAGAATCCCAAAGACGTATAGAAAAAACATCTCATATCAATGCTCAAAACCAATAGTCCATAAAACATCTAATGTGGTCTCAATAGAGGTGGTACTTTATA
>CM032668.1:40506371-40552911 GCA_019095985.1 Streblospio benedicti | reverse complement strand
GAGAAACATGCACTATTAATTTCAATTATAAATATGAAAAGGGTCAAAGAAACCATGAATACATGTAATGTTGAAATGGGTATCCATGGCAAATTCAATTAAATACTTTCCTCAAGAGAAATAACTGTTTTAATTAAGATCTTTGTAGGTCTGTCTTTTGAAATAAGGACATGGCAGCTCTGGAAATGGTGGAGAATCCCCACCAAAGTCTTCATCATTGAGCCAAAATAACTATGAGAATTTTAGTGTGTTTTTTACAGTTGTGAACCTTGAGACTTATATAGGAGAATGGACTAAAATGAGAGCAACTGGTAGAAATGGTTCAGGATTTTGGAATTATTTATCATTATCTTATAAGCTTCAAAGAAAGAAGATACAGTCTGAATCTGTGAAACTAATAAGGTGAGTAGGCCTATATGTTCACTACAAGCAGCCCGTTACACATGACAGGCAATATATAGCGATGTTAACATTTTACAGGACCGCAATTGGTGATTGCATTGTTTTCATTCCCTGCTCTATAAATTCTCTTGTCTCCCTCCAATTTTTTTAATCTAAGTTGTGAACATCTTGATATCTGGACAGTCGTTTAACTTGAGTCACATTTCAATCAAAAAAACTTTTAAAAATTTCCTGAATGAGCTTGTTGCTGTCCCTTGTTGTAGCTTGTAATAATGTGTACATAAGCTTATAGCAGTTGGATAATCAATGTGCACGTATGAAATATATATTTCTAAACTCTTTTTTGATATGAAATTAGTTAAATCAATTGAAGAAACCACACCCAAAGGCAGGCCAAACACGGGTTAGAAAAACATTTTTAATAGCCATTCTCAACTAAAGTTGGCAATGAAGGCGTTTAAATTCAGCATTACCTTACATTTTTGCTCATTACGTAAGTGCTATTTGCAGTAATGTCTGGCTCACTTCGGCAATAAATATTGTTTCAATTGCAATCTAAATGTCTCACTACTAAAACCTCTCCTCTATTTGGATGAGCACTCAATGGCAATTAACAAGGGCTGTAGCACACTGTTGTGTCTATGCATTTTTGCACGATTTCTGCATTAAAATCATCAAATAATAAAAGTATTAAATTCTTTACAAAAAAGTAGAGCAGTCAGTTTTACCATTAAACACCATAGACGTCATGCTCAAGTTATTGGCATCCCCCAAACATCATTTATCTATCTCCAAGGTACATGTACATATTAACACATATGTTTTACGTTATAATGGGATGTAGTGGACGAAACTATCTCGCACAATAAATAAACATTTACTAAGTGAATACTTATAAACATGTTTTACATTGCCACTAACTTGAGCACTGCGATTAACTTGACCAATTTCTCTTCTTCTTAAACCAACTTTTATTTCAAAGTTCATTTCTCCATCAGCAAACATGAATCAATACAACAATGATATGAATCACCAACACACTCATTTTCTACTCCTCATACCTTGTGTGTATGACAAATTTAAAAAACCCCGAAGAATTCTCATTACAAATGGATGGAGGGAAAAAGCTCCTGGTCAGCAAGTGCACAAACCCCCGATTGGCGTGGCATGAGTGCACCATGGCACCTGCTGCCCATTACGGTGAACCTCTCTACCCAGCACTCGTCACTCAACGTCTATTGTACACATCATGCATGCAGCCGCAACAATTGTCATGCCGACAGACGCCATTTTCTTCAATTTGCCCAAGACGTTCTACATGGAATACAGCATGAAATGCTAGAGGGCATTTACGAAGCTTTGACAATTTCCAGATTTTTTCCCCCTCCGAGACTGTAATAGATGCCCATTACCAGCGGCTTCCTTCCAAGTGGTTACTGTTATTAATATCATTGTACAAAACTACCATAAGCAAGTGAAAATTTACCCCGTTGATACTCTTCTTATTAGCGCTATTTGAAGCGTGTAGCAAAATTACTCAAAATTCTTTGAACATTATTAAATATTGATGCCTTTCTGCCTGAATATTTCATGGTTACATTTGTTATTTTTTTCTACTTGACATCAAGCAATAAAAGCATTTCTTATTTCTTATTTGCCTCAATGGACATAGAAGTACTTTCACAGAATCTCCTGTACCTGGAAGAACATACCTGAAGTAGATTGCATGTGTAAAACAATATCTTGTCAACTATCCTTACTAATATAAACAGCAGTTTGAATTTTAAGCAACAGTTCAATAATTTTTAAAGACAAATTTGAACATTTGATTCAAAATGGCAATTCGATTTTAGATTGTCAAATTTCACCACTCCCCTTCAAAATTCGTCATGCTCTTCGTAGAAGATATATAACATTCCATAAAACATTCTAATAGTACAAATTGCACCTAATAAAACAAATGCAGAGCAAACTACAAAAGGAATGCTCAAGAAGATTGCACTCAACAACCGAGTCCACTCTGTGGGAGCAAAAGTGCTATTACGTTAAGATGGTGAAGACAAGGAAAAATGGTATTTGTTAAATGTCATTCTTGTTTGCACAAGTGGTGATTATATAGTTCTGACCATAACATCATGCGTCTCTACCACATTATATAACCATAGATGGATTGTTGCATATTGAAAGGTGATACTCCATTCACAGAAATTTTACAACATTTTGTGGATTTAATTCAATTCTATTATTAAAGCATCTTTAGTACCATCTCCAGGCAGTTGATACGTCATGCATCCTTGTTGTAGAAAATAATAATGATGTATTCAACTATACCATATCTGACTTATTTTTTTATGATACAGATGAAATCACTTAAACATTTTAATGCATACTGATAATAGCATATATCGCTTACACATCAAATTTCGTAATGGACCTACACAACTACCGGTAACCAATTACCATTGTATCAGTAGATCAATCAGTCAGTCATACGATCAGCAATATAACGAATAATACTGTACTAAAAAAGATAAACAAAAGGCCCATATCAGACCATCGTATACATGTACATGCATTTAGGCGGTAGGAGTAAGTTGACCTACAAAGTATCTGGCCAGGCCGGCACCTCAGCAGGGGAGAGCAGCACACAAATTTGGCTGGGTAATAGTGAGATTAGCCATAAACAGGGAGAGCAGGCGGCAAGTAACGACCCACAGCTTCTCATATGCATGCAAAGTGTACAGCATCCCCCTCAACATCCAAATATGGGCACACCGTAATGGGTGGATGTTAAAAGTTGAAAGTACATGTCGACGACAGTCTTGGAGAAGAGCACGGTGATGAGTTTACAGTTTTCGTTGGGTATTTTTTGTGGTTGCACGAAATGCGAGTTGATTTTGCAATGGCAGTTGCTTGTATTTGTGCTATGGGTTGAATCGCATCATTTGCCTTAATGAACATTGTATGTCTTTTAGATCCCCATGACAAGATGGGTGCCAAGAAAATCTATAAGGGCATCACCGTGGCTGTTTTTATACAATGGCAAGACAAGCACGTCACACAAATACGTCTGCTTTCTCAGAATGAGAACTAAGCAATGCAGCCTTCAATTTCTTGTATCTAGAGCTGGTTATTGCCATTCACTGATTAAGGAGCTGCATGAACAACCAAAATGGTCTTAAAATCATATTCATGTAAATGATAATAAAAACATCCAAATCTACAGTCAGAGTCATCGTAGTTTCATGAAACCGCAATATGCATACAAATGTCACAACATTTTGGCAGGTTTTAGTTTCCTTTAGATTCATATGACATTCAACATGTTCAAAGTTGAAGCCCACTTACTTTACTTGCTTGTGTGCCGTGAACATTGCTGTATGAAAATATAACAATATACTGAGCATATAAATTATTCAAATTTCAACCCTGGCATGTGCATTGCTTGTTTCATTCTCAGCTCATTTAATATATTTTCTGAATGTAGTTTGATTCATTAGAAATTCAAAATAGTTATACATAGCACAAAGAAAACAAGAGGATGTCATCCTTTATAACCATAAATATCAATAGAGTTACTTGATTAATCATGACAGTTCCCTCTACAGAAGTATATTTTTACAAGATTATAAAATAATGAAGAAAATTACTATAAAATGTACTATGTAGTCACGGTATATATATATTTATAACCTCATTTGCTTGAATTAGTGACGTCTTTCTGCAAACATCAACTATGATGAACCCAAATGCATGACGCACACTCCAATTAGTTAAATCCGTGTTACCTATTAACGTGTCTAAATATACTCCATATTAATGCAATTACCATCAACAAGTTGGGAACTACAATGATTAATTTTAGGCGACTTATTCTTTAAAAAGAAACCTCATATAAAGGGGCTCATATCAACGTGCATAAATTAATCATTACAAAAATGACTCGAGACAAAACCACTTAAGTTGATTAGTAGCTTTTGTCCAATTATCCATCATGGAAATGGATGATCAAGACACTTTGAATTTTGTTGTTGTGGCATTCCATATATAGATCATCAATCGAGAAAGAGTTGTTTCATCCATCCAGCACATTCAAGACAATAGATGAATGAATTGATTAAATCTCGGGAATTCAGATCATGGGCGTTACTGACCAAACATAGACAGAGTACATATGCAAAACTAAAAACATAAATATTCACTGATGACGTCCACTTATAGTCATACCTACTGTACTTTGTTCAGGTGTTGAAACTGGCATTGCAAATCAGCTTGTGTAATATAACATGATGTTATTATGACAATGACAATAACAATGATGTTTGCCATGTCACGATTCGAAAGGGGTCTTGTGGGAAAGAAAGCGATCACATACGTCATACGCATAAATGACTGTTAGTGCGTTAGGTATATTTTTACCCAAGCTATTGAGTGTTTTCTATAAAACAATGAAATTGTGACGCATAAAAATAACATAACAATTAACAGTCTCTGTATACCATCTATTATTAGTAAAATCTTTCTGAAATAGAACAACAAAAGAAGCAACTCTTCTACAATCAAGACAAATTAGGCTAATTTATCATTTTGCTCAGAATTCAGTTCATTACACATACAATTGAGGAGTATCAATAAACGTGGCTCACTGGCATGGAGGCCACACGGAGAGAGGCCACAAGATTTCTAATGTAGAAGCAGAAATCTGTGCATTTATTGTCCACATATTTTTACCAATGTAATTACTATATTCGAGCACTTAGATTCCTTTTTTAATGTATTTTTCTATCATTAATATTAAGATTAAACTTCAATCTGTTCAGATTTTAAAAATCTTGATTGACCCCCCCAAAATGTGTTACAAGTATAGAGCTAAAACCGACTCAAAGTCAATAGCATGAATAAATTTCGAATTTGATATAAAAATTATACTGAAATTTTCTAATATAATTTTCAATAAGAATAAAATGTTTTCCTGAAAAAAAAAACGCTTTATGAAGACTCACAACAAAAATTACACATACACGTAAATGTTTGTGAGGCTCGCACGAATTCGACATTTGAATGGAATTTCAATAAGTATTTTTTTCAATTAGCATACATACTAATACAAATGGCAAGTGAAAAGATAAACAGTGAAGTAAATATTGTGCAGTCACAAGGAGGCATCAAAGAAGACTGTTTTAGGGCTTCTGCTCTGATTTATAAGTGCAAGAGTCTCCTTCTGAAGGATGAGGCATAATAATGCTCCCCGCTAAAGGTCAATGTCAGCAAAAGGAAAGGACTGTGCAGCGTTCTGTTACAGCCACAAACTCATGCACGATACTTACAAGATAGACGGGTATATGGGTAGAAAACATCCCTGTGAGGGGAAGCTCTCACACTCAACTTGGACATACAGACGGGAATGCTTAATTGCATAACCTCCGTCCACACACATTTTATGCGATTAAGCAATATATGCAATTATCAGTACGTTTTAAAAGATATTAATAAACAAGTGGTTTAACAGTCTTTATGCAATTAAGGAGTGTTGTGCAATTATCTGATATGCAAATAAGTGATATCGTCTGTATATGTTAAAACATAAAACCATGGTACTCGATGGTACTGCTCCCACACTTGAATGTTAATTTTCTAAGGATTGCTTAATAAAACCATCCTATTTTCAAAGTAAACCACAAGAGACTCATTAATAATATAAAAAAAAATATGTTCCTTTTCTTAGTTTCAATCTTATTATCTCATTAGCGCAATTATTTTCAATTCCAATGCGTTGCTTCCTATTGTTTCGTGAGCAAGTGAAGCTGTATTGGAGACAGCACCATTGTAATGAGACATAACTGTACAGCCGTCCCAGATGTATATTTGCTACCCTGGATATCAAAGGGCCTGGAAAATTCAAGACATTTGAAAAAATAAAATGTAAAATACTTGGTGGCTGAATCCATTGTTTTATTAAATGCAGCACAGTTGATGTTTACATGTACCTGTAATTGCCAAATGTTCATTCATTATTTCAATATAGATCAACTTAAAACATAGGCATTTTATAGACCATACTAATTCTCTTGGATTACACAGGACTTTTGAGCTGTTTTTTCCCACAAGGTTTACCTCTATAACTTTTAAACCTCCTGTATCTTCATCAGTCTACCAACTACATGTATTTGTCATGTGATAGTGGTGTGACGTCATTGGCTGGATAAGGATGTTGGTATAGATGGCTGGCTGGTTGTCAACCATCATGTTCTTATGGAGGTCCTGCTTGAGGTGTCTGATGTATAATACATGTACTTCTCTAATGTATTTGGGTCTTGGTTCAGCATCTTGATTTTGTCTAGTGTTGTTCGAGGGTTTCTCTAACAGGCTGTTGGCTGTGCAAGGAGACATGCCAAGAGATACTGCTAGGTCTTCTGTGCTTGTCAAATCTGGTCTTCAGGGTCTTTGATGCCTTACCAACTTATGTGCTGGTTGAGCCTTCTGTCTCAGATCCAAAAATGTGGGGCAACTGGCCTGCCAACCATCTACAACATCCTATATGCCGGCAATGATCCCACACCACTATCACTTGACAAATAGACCACAGACTGTCAAAGATCTGGGAGGATTGATACATGAGTAACAACTATCATACAATAGCCCATGTTTAATACAATATTCTTAAACATACATTGTGCTTATAGAAGTCTTCGATGATTTAATCTGACCAAATTATCAATAAGTAAGTAAGCTATCATAGCCAAATCATCTACTTGTAAAGTAAGGGAAAACGTCTGCGCCCCAAGGCATTGTGCAAAGAGGGGCCTGGACATTTAGATAAATGAGCATCTGCCAAGAGATATCTGTGAACGCTTCAATAGTATACTTCTAAGCTCATAAACAAAACTCTTACACTTCAAAATGCCTAATTCGCTGGTTTTTGTTTTCCAATGTGAATGTCTCTTATCTTGTATATAGGTTGTCTTGTTCAAGAACATTTTTGCATTTCCAATAAAATGATACTGAAAAGAAAACTCATGTAAGATTTTACATGTAATTTTTCATTTCAATAACAATAATATACCGTATGCACGTAGATGATAAAACATATTGCCAAACCAATGACACATTACATTCTATATTCATTCCAGGATATTAGTATGGGTATATGCACATTACACCCTTCTGACTAATATACTATGCTATTTTGAGCACAACTGCAACACGATTCTTGATATAAACACATATCACAACATTACGTATCATATCAAGGAAAAATATCATCCACTGAAAATAATTAGAACTGCTGAAGATAATTAAATGTAAAAACAGTCAGGTATATAGTCTACTATCCACATGTTTAGTGACATTTACACCAAGTCATTAGAATCCTTGTCACACTATATTGCCTTTTTCTACTCCCCAAGAAGCATAAAACACATACTGCCATAGCACAGCACTATATCAGCACTCACATTAGCTTCACTAACCTGACTGGTACCTAATTAACATGACATTATTATTTTTGCTACTAAATACTTTAATAAATCTCTTCTGAAAAGTGTTTCTTTAATGACAGTAGATTTCTGAGTAAATATACAAAGAAATACATTATAATATTTAATTTAAAATTTTATCTGATTTTGCAAAAATGTACAGATGACTGGTGAATGCGTTAACATTTTAATTGAAGGAAAGATGGAGCATGGGCAATGCATTTCACTTCCTGGAAAACTGATAAAATACAGCAAAAACATTTCATCTAAAGATGTAAGGATACAGACAAGACATTATTAAGCAAATATCAGTGACGTTTAACATGCATAAAATATTTGAACAAAATTGATAAATACTTATCAACCATTGTAGTAATTTGTGAAGAACTAATCTTATTTGATCTATTTTCAAAACCAGTCTGGTCCATTTCTCTTATTCTGTTTATGATCCTATGCAGATATGCCTTAAGTTCATTTTGACCCATCAGGAGTAGTCTACACGAATCACTTTCATGTGCATTGTTCCAATAGCTTGTAAATTGAAGTATATTAAAGTCCGAAACATACAAGGATGAGGTTTAATATCTGCTTTGCATATCTGCTGTGCAGACATTTCTTTGTGGTTGTGCTGTCAAAATGTTCTTCTGGGTCTTCTTCACACACACAAGTGGAGAACAGACCATGCGTAAAAGAATCCTTACTTACTTGACATTCAGACAAAATATAATTGGACATAATTCACAAGCAGATCCAGGGGTGTGTGGCTATAGGAGCACATTCAGATTCAGCCTTTTCATCACCAAAATGATATAACAAATTGTTTTTTGCTTGGTTTTTTGTGATTGCTTCAGATAATTGTACATATTTGGCGGTGTGCATTTTTAAAGGGAGTTGGGACTCATGACCAGAAGGCCTGGGTTCGATTATTGGTTGGGTCTACTGCTGGGTGTTGGGCAAACTCATCCCTAAATAGGTACACACTGCTCTGTGGCACCTATATGTTAATTTGGTACATGTTATTGGGTTGAAAGAGTGTGAGTGATTGTGTGATTGATTAGCATTGTTGGATGAATATGCTACAGATGCAAATATGAGAGAAATGATCAATTGATTGACAAGTGTGCCAATGACCTGGTTAGGTGTAAAATGTAAAGCCACGAGATCAAGACTTTGAATTGCAACTATAAACATATATTTACATTTACTTCCTGTGTCACTTCAATGTCATCATTTCTATCTCTATCTCATTTCTTTTTTTTATGCTAAAATATCATCTACATTTGGAACATGCTTCACATTAAATTGAGTTTTGCAGCATTTGCAGCTTTCAACACTCGGACTGATGAATTTTACACCTTTTTGAGCCATATATGACAGTTTATTGAGCAGAGGAGGCCATTTGCTATCCCTGAAAAGCTTGCGAGGAAATAACTCGACCATAAATTATAGTCCAATGATTAATCTGGAGCCTGGATTATTTATGTGATCATTTTTCATTCCAGTTAACTGTACACAGATCTCTAGAATGAACCGTGACAGGTGTAAACTCATGTTGAATACCTGACTTTTTAATGTTAGAATTGTAAACTTATACATGTAGGATGTTTTTCTGTGCACTTTTTTGAATGAAACATGTCCATTTTTACAAAGGCCAATTGCCCATTAATGGAATCATGCATCATTATTGAAAACTACTTACACAAAGCAGCAGTCACTTCATTCAAAAGTAAAGAGAACACATGATCTAAACACTCATCACAATCTCAGCCTCGCTTTCGTTCACTCATTCTGTGCACATATACAAGTGACATGCAAATCGGTCATGTCAAAGCCATCAGAATGCACCGTGTCTCACTTCAAAGACAACCATCAATTGGCTGCTGCTACTGTGGGTTTTTTCCGTGTATACGCACAATTTGTTGTCTGCCGCTGTGAGCAGGTAGGAAGCAAATTTGTGTCATTCTCAATAGCATGATAAAAATGCGGGAGAGGACACAACCTAGGGTGTGATTACTTTTGTCCATTAATACAGACTATAGCAGGCGCCAGCGAACACCCAATGGCTCGAAGGGAACCAACTTGCATTTATACATAATATATGCATTTCCATGCTCTTATGTATATGATTTTAGATAAAGTGAAACCTCTCAATGACAGTGATCTCAAGGAATTGAGCAAGTTGTTACATTTTAGCCTTTAAGAACTTGCAATTCTGGAGATGTGATCATTGTTTTTTTAGAATGGCTCATTGTACAGTTTTGATTCACATGTTGTAAAGTGGCTCAAGATAGTATATAACTTAGAATAGATAGTATATAACTTAAGGGTATATATATTAGGAAAGATAGTATATAACTTAGAATAGATAGTATATAGCTTAGAATAGATAGTATAGATAGTATATAACTTAGAATGGGTAGTATATAATTTAGAATAGATATTACATAGCTTAGAACAGCTATTTACCCAGCTTATACATGGACGTGGTGTATGCTGTGACAATGAGTACAGCGGTTCCCCGGTGGGGCATTCATCATTGTAATGAGCTAGTAACATGGCAGTCTCTCTCATCACACATCTCATCCTGGGGGTGTTGTGCAGTCCAACCTTCCTATTAAGCCCTTCCAAAGATTAGCCTCAAGTGGTCTCCGTAGAGGTGGTCTCTTTAAGGGGTATCACAGTAGTCTTTTAGTGAAAGATTTGGAATTTGCTGAATGGTCTAATTACAGAGGTGGTCTCTTTTTCGAGGAAGCTTTCTAATTGGAAGTTATGCTATACATGCAAGCCGCAAGAGTTTACTTGCATTCTATAGCATTCTCTATGCTCTCTGTAAGAGCACATTTGTGGAATAATCTGTCTGCATTGAAGATTCATATCCTGTTCTACTCATGGACTTTTATTTCTAATTTGATTACCTCTATGGATAGGGAATAAAATTTATTGAAATCTATGTATTAAAATTGCAGCTCAGAATCAAGCAATTACAGTCAAGAAGTCATTTTCAAGCAACAGTTTAACATTGCAGTGACAATGCAGTCGTCTGACAATTTTGCTCAATTTACAAGAATTTTTCGTTAATAACATCTTCATGCTAGTATATTAGTAAAAGCGTTGATCAAAGATCAAAAACAACCAAAATGCAGCCCAACTTCCAAACTTTCATTCCTTTTCTATAGTAAAATTGCCACAAAAGATCAATGGCAAAATCCTTGCAACCTTACCAAATTTGACAGTATCACTCATATGAAGAATACAAAGAAGTAATCCTTTTCAATGCGATTTTCTTGGTGCATTTCATCCTGTTTCAGCCCACAGAAGATACATCACAGATTCTGTGCTCATATCAGTCACCCCTGACAATAATGCTATGATGGACTGTGCTCAACTGTTTAATTAATTGTTCATTACTTTGTAAAGATTTCAATAGCAAAAAAGATTTTGATGGAACTACATGTAGTGCTGTTTTTTTTACTAGGGTATACATTTTTACATGTAATTATCATAGAATTGCAAGATTTAAAAAATTAACATTTTGATACTAATACTGTCTTCCTGATAGATAGTCTGGGAGAAAGCCAGTAGATGTTGTTGCACCCCACAAAACAAGGTTGAGGTAAATATCGCAAATTTCTCCCATACTAATACATATTTGTCTTTGTTAATGACGTCTATTTGGGTTTTTGTTAGCATTTTAAATGCATACCTGTACATGTGCACGACTATCATTTCATGACAATAATTACGGTGTCCTCCTACATGTACCTCGGTAATATTATAAATTAAGCTGAACCAAAAATATTAAAACACAATTTTAATTTTCTTATATAATGAAAGATCTCTCCTTGAATGCCTCATAGCAACTTGTTTTACTGGTTCAGTTTTCAACAATAATCATCTTGGTGTTACAGTGATATTAACAAAGTGTCATAATTTCAACTTGAAAGCAGTCTGCCATTTCATGTCGAGTCCTAACAAGGCATATATTCAGTTTTAATGAAGGTCTGGAAGTAAATTGGTGGATTATGAGTAATCATGCAACATCTGATGAGCTGAAATGCATTCCAGTCGTCTGTAATTTTGGCACTCTTGTTTCCGGAAGGAAATAAAATAGTGATTGTACCAGTAGAATCTGGCTAAGCTTGAGCGACAGGTTAATATAATTCACTCTAAAATCAATTGAAAAATAAGTAGTAATTTTCATTCCATCTTATAGAAGAAACTTAAAACTGTCAAAATAACCAACGTCAAACCTACGTCACAGTTAAATCATAATTGAAAGCACTGCAATTAAATTTCTTCAGCAAACAAAACTGTTCTCAAAGTTAATCATCTACAAATAACAAACCTCCTGAGTAATAAAGTTCTACACAAAATTGAAAATGAGAACGCCAAAATAAAACAGTTTTTTTTAAACAACTTCTAAGGCAGCATTTTCCCCTTATAGTTTTCCAGCCCTGGGTATTTGTTCTTATAAGAACAAAGGGTGTATAAAGCAGCGGAAGTAGCGATAAACCATCATCTGGGTCTCAGAGGAGAACATACGTCAGGACCACTACGGTCACTCTGCGGACAGACTGAAAGAACGACTTTTTTTCTTGTTCTGATAGTAACATGATTTAGATATTGCAGGGAAGTGTTTATGATGTATCTTCTGATATATAAGTGCCGTAACATGAAATAAAATGCCTCTTTAAGCTTCTATTTTTGCCATATCTATCTCGCACCGAGCATATATCTTTATTTCTACCACCTGTACGATGTAACTTTTAATAAACTGTGATGATGACATCATTCTGGCCACACAACTGTCAGGTCGAGAGTTTGAGTTCCACAAGATCCACTTCATACTGTCATGTGGAATCTTTAGTCATAAAACATGTCTTCAGTTTTCTGCATGTTCATTGAATGGTGGAAGTGTGAGAAGGAAGGTTGGAGATTAATGCACAAGCATTGGGAAACAAGCATTACCACATTCAGTAGAGTACTCATTAATGAGCTTATTCGATTTGTATTCAATTTGAGCAATTTGATCTACATTTGCATGTAATCAGGAATAAATTCCTGATATAATACGCATAGATTTCTGCAAAATACTGGAGATACAAAGGATCCCAGATTCGTCCATTAAGCAAAACACGTAAGGGTGGTCTCTCCATTGAATGCAATTCTACTCTCACTGTCATGCCAAGCAAGCTCCTATCACTGTATTGACATAGCTGAAGACACAGCTTCCATTTGACTATATCAAGTGGCCAGCTGCTTGGGATGATTGTATAATTCTGGTCTCACAACCTTGGGGTTGTGGGTTCGAGTCCCGTCAGGGCCACTTGACATAGTCAAATTGAAGCTGTAATTTCAGCTATGTCAATACAGTGGTAGGTAGTTGCTTGGCATGACAGTGAGAGTAGAATTGAATTCACAAGCAAACTTGGGGAAAATATATATACAGTTATTCATATATATTTTATATTATAACACACCATACTGTACTTTAACAGAAAACCCACGTCCATATAAGATATTTATGGATTGCCAAGTATTTAACAATTTGCTATCATCTAGACTGCGCAACTAAATATACAGCTTTCCCTTTTGCTTGAGGACTAAGATTCCTATACATGAGGAGAATTCCATAATCTGGTGTTTCAATCACAGCCAAGTACATATATGCAAAGTATGACCTGGGGCATTGTTCATTAGAGACTCATGTGATCAAATGATATCATTCTATCCACTATGTCACTATACATTTTGTACAACTGAACATAGTTGGCACCTAAATTTCTCAATGTAATTACTGTGGAATATTTAGCTATCTGTCTTGTGAAATAAGCTCTTATAATACGTCTGCTTGGTTACACAATGCTGTCCTCATGCTATGAAATCATTAGCTTCTCGTTTCATATATTTTTAGCCCCAACAAAATGCAGTGCATACGATACAAAACGCATTGAGCACTTGACATTTCAAACGGCAGTAAACACTATCATTCATCCCATGACAGTATTTGCTATATACGTATCCAAGAGTCATGTCATATGCTGTGCATATTTAGGTAGGTGGGGGTTTGCTATTAAGTAGAACATACATGGCAGAAAAAAAGTTAGCATATGACTATTGGTGTATGTAACAAGAATATATTTGCAAAGTTGAAAATTTCAATGGACAAACAACCTTTAGATGATTTATTCAAAACTAATATGACTTCTCTCACAGAGACTGAAAAAAATGCCATTTTCATTTAAGTGTTCACTATTATGTAAACCAATCAGAATAATAAAACTTGCAACGTAGGTCCAGCAAAAAAATAGTGTATCATTCCTATACTTTTTATCTTGATATTCAGTACCATTTATTAAGTTATGATAGAAAATGTTACTCCACGAACTTGCTGTCAGAACATCTAAGTCCAAGTTCCTGATACAAGTACAATCTAATTTAGCTCGTTCGTAGTACAAGTAAAGGGAGAGTCATGAGTGTTATGACAGAATCACCACAAAGATATTGTGCCCACTGTCGCTGACATATATGGAGGTAAAAATAAAGCCTGAACATGTGACCACTCCACAAGGCATCATACAAGATGGAATAAGAGCATGATAACAATAATGATCAATCAAAACACAGCGTTTTGTCTAAATTTATACAAGACCTATTTGGGACTTGCTTGATTAGGCTTTCCAAAACTTATTTCTTCACATATAGCAAGTGAGAAGCACATCTAGTTGTGATCTCCACATAAATGCAACAACACGCACGCAAAACATTTTGGATAAATGTATGACTATACATGAATGCAGCATCTCTTATCATAGATCTGCTGTGCGAGGGCGGCTCGAGTGCTATCTGCCACATCTTTAATACATTGTGTCCCACAAATATATCTCAAACTCGAATTACTCAGATTTATGGATAACATGAGCATATAACGCACGCCCTTCATGTTACTTAACATTAAAAATCACTCCGATAACGTCAAATTTCAGATAATGTTTTAGTACTTCCTTCAGGTTTGAGTTTAATGGGTCTAACTGTACTATACATCTAAGCCACTGACATTACAAAATGGTCTTCTGATCTCATAAATAAGAGCATCTTTAAGTACCACCAACTGTCTCAATATTAAACTTATGATTAGTATAAAACTTTGTTGTATCATTTCCAAACCAGCACAATTTATATGACTAATGAGTTTTTGTAAATGACCTTTGCTGTCAAACTAGCTTTACCCAAATATAAAACAAACAGAAAACACCCTTGGTTAATGACCGCTAGATGTTAGCATAGAGATACAAAATAGCTATCAGGTCATTTATTCAAGGTCTGATCTTGATAGAAATAATCTGACAAACTGAATGCCAAGCCTAAATGCTTTGGGGTCTTGTGTATTTGGAGGACTCGGATTATCATCATATAACATATCAGCTATTTTCTAAATCAAAACCTGATTAGAAGACACTCCTTGCTCACAAGAAATGTATCCATTGGCTTGCTGTTGAAGATGGTCAATAGTACGCCGACCAATTAAACACTTCAGACAATAGATATTCATGCAAATGCAACACATCATGAAAAGTCACTCCTTGCTATTCATACAAATCATGTCTAAATAATTGATTTCAAATAGAAATCATGCTTGAAAGAGACAATAACTTAGGACATAAGCTTTTGAAAACATTGAAATGACAATGCAAAGTAAAACAACGGTCAACACCCACAGTGGTTCATGCATACGCTCCTTTGTTACACCAAGGTTATAGCGCACTGTCTTACATTGACAGTGCACTTATGACGCATGAATCATATTCAGTACAAATCTCAGAGATAACCATAACGTGGTATATAGATTAAGATAATCAAATCTTTAGTTAAATCTGTATCTTCCCCATCTTCTTGCATTCCAGGCTTGTTATTCATTTCACAAATTATTGAACATAACCCTTCATTCAAAGCCTCCATTTATGCTGGAAGTGATCTCAAGATTTCCATAACCAATCAGACGATGAGCCTTCAATCAAGTCAACTATGCATCTTTACATGGCCAAAATATAACATCATTGTTTAGCTTTATTTTTATTCACTTTTAACTTTTGCTTCTGGCATAGTTCTCCACTGGGGAAAAAAATCCACTAGAATTAGACACATTAACCAACAGACACAATGCATATATGCACAACCATTGGAGGAAATCTACTATGTGAAAAAAAAAAAAAACAACGTGTTTTTATCTTCATTAACAATATAAAAGAATGGTTACATTGTTAATCAGGGTGAAGAGTTGGAACAAACTGACGTATTGAATTAAATATCAATATCCTCATCAACGTGGACAACCAACTGATGAGAAGAGCCTTAACAAATCAACATCAATTATGTCCTTAGCTGTAAATTAATTACGCTACATAATCATGTTTGTCGTTTCATGCCCTGTGTATTCAGAGTGTGAGCATATTTTCACTACTTTTGCTATCAAAGGCAATGGTTATTAGGAATTGTTTACCATATTTTTAAAAAACCCACAAAACATTTACTTCCTAAAATCTATTTATTCATTATAACAACACTAAAGATAATGTGCATTTCAACTTCGTCTGAAGAACCCATAAATAAGGTTTTCAGTTTTTGATCAGTGATAAATGAGAATGAGGCAAGTGTTATTTTGTACGGGTAGAATTAATGAAAAGTCGTCTGCTGCAGGTGGTTTGCACCAGAAAACATCTTAAAAGAAACACTTACTCTGAGCACTTGTCATATAGTTCTTTGGTGCATGTTTGGTTGGTGAGGGATTCTTTGCATTCAGAAATGATATCACTGTTTAGTTGGTCCCCGACAGCATCTGGTGACTGAAAGATAAACTTTGCATCAGTTATTTAAAATGTGATAATCGTGATAACTTAGTCCATACTGACCAACTATGCACTCATGTTGCGTACTGTTATTTACAATTTATATATACATGTATCTTCTACAGCGTATTCCTCAAAATGACTATGTATTTCTTGTACCTGCCCAATGGTTAAGTGCCATATCATGGCCTTTCTGAGTGAAAGATAAGTTTCATATTATTACATTAATTAAAATATATAGATGTTGATGATGCCATGCATAATGCTATTATGAATCTAATGAGTATTTCCTCAACCTAGAATTGAAGGCAATAACTTTATCTTGTATGTATAACTTCATGATGATGAAGCACTTCACCAGCACCCATATTACTGCGGTTGATGAGTTGTATCGAGTTTTCAGTATCAGTTTACAGACAATACACGCAAATCACTGCTATTTGATAGTACAGCACTAAATCCTGCGTAAGACTCAACAATGACAAGCCGCGTGATAACACGCACCTTATCATGAGTGAAATTGATGCGATGGGCGTGGATTCATCCACTATTTTCATGCAATTGTTACGATGCTTTACCAGAGTGTTTTTCCTCCTGTCTATTAGGTAACAATCATCTAGTCTCATTGATCCATGAGGTAGAAATCGGTGCATAACGATTGCCTAGAGCCTCAATCGCAGTTAACAATCAATGGGTAATGCATTAATACCTACATGCCCCCATAAGCCGCCTATGTCTTTAAGCCAGTCGTTTGCTTATACAAGCCAACGCTGCTCAAAGAACAAAATTGTGTGCATGGCAGAGCCAGACGGAAAATGATAGCATGCAATTTTTATTTTATTGTTGTTCTTAGAAGATATTTTAAGATGTTCTATTCCAGGATGCACATTATGCATGGTGTCTGAATCTGATATTATTCCCTTCTTTGTGAGTGTTTTAACTGTTTGAAATACTGACATTAAAATGTGATACATTAGTTGCAAAAAAAAATGTACATTACGCATGGTGTCTGAATCTGATATGATTCCCTTCTTTGTGAGGGAGTTTTAACCATTTGAAATATTGACATTATTAGTAAAATGCATAGTGCAGCAGTTGGGGTACGAGACAACTTACATCAGACTTGAGGTATTTGTCGAACACTTGTTGGGCAAAGGAGGCTCTCTTTTCATCAGGGGAAATTTCATACTCAGCCTGAAATAGGAATTTCCATCAATGGTAACATTGAAAATCACATTATATACACATTATTCCTCTCATGAATAAATTCAAGTCCAGAAAGTAATGTTTACTCTGGTAAAAGGCTTAAATGCATGTAATTATTTGCTTGTATGAGAAAACAGAAGGATTGTCACTATCATTAGGGTATTACATAGATCTGATTTGGGCTTTAACACCACAAACGTGTGAAAACCTTGAAGAGAAACCTACCACACAGTCGAGGAAGTCCTTGGCAGTTCTGTAGGCGGGCGACGTGTCACAAAACTGGCGGAACAGCTCCCGACCGATGGGCTGCTGCTCCACAATGAACTTGAAGGTGAGGGCTGAAAGCACACAAGCCAGCCAGTAAAATATGAGTATTAATGAGTAAAACAGTGAATAGTTGGTTGGTTGGTTGGTTGGTTGGTTGGTTGGTTGGTTGGTTGGTTGGTTGGTTTGTTGGTTGGTTGGTTGGTGGCTGATGAGTCAGTGAGTGAGTGAGTGGGCGAGTGAGTGAGTGAGTGAGTGAGTGAGTGAGTGTATAAGTGAATAAGTATTCCCAACAATGTCACAAAGAGCATTGTGGATGATTTTTTGTACTCTAATTTTGAAGCATAATTGTGCATTACCATGAGTCAAATCTGACATTTGGCAAACACCAGTGATTTTTCCTGGTCATTTATACGCCACACAGATCTGGGTTTACATAGTATATCAAATCACGATGAAACAACCTGTCCATGTGGATACCTCTGTATAGTGGACACCCTTGATTGGTGGAACCAAATAAAAGCAGACATTTCATTTAGCAAGTTAGCTGTAGTATTTTGTGATTAGAAAGTGTTACTGTTTATTAATTCTTTTGTACTACTACAATGTACTACTATTTTCAACAACTAAAAGTAAATTGAATCTGGTTCAAAGTAAATGTGATCCAAGTTCATGTGGCTACATAACATTTAATTTCTACAAATATGAACATTCCCTTTCAGGAATCTTTGATTCCAATTCTGCAACACTGACTTCAATTTACAAGCCTAGGAATGGTAAAAGGAATTTTCAGCACCAGCGCACTCGGACCACACATCACACTCTATTTCAATTAGATTTTTGTACATATCGAGACTTTTCGATGTGAACGAAGAAAGAGGATACGTGATATTTGCAAATTTGTCTGTTAGAGATATAAAAACTAAAAGGATGGAAATAAATTGCGAGAAAGACTTAAATAAACAGCCTAAAGGATAGGTCGTCAGTGTCAATGATTATTGTAGATGAGCATCCAGAGTCCAGGACTCGTTATTTTTCAGTAGGTAAGCAAAGAATTAAAAAGGAGCATCCCATAGAACCCATATTAAATATATTTACTTTGTAATCATAAAGGTTGCAGGCTTTAATTTATGTACAAAATAATTTTCACCTCAAATGGTGTCTGCAATGTAAAAATGTTTGAAGGTAAATACTAGTAAAGTGCCGTGCAAACCAATTTTCATTGTTTAAATCAGTAAAATATTCTTTCTTTTGTATGTCAGGACCGATTGTATTGGCCCTAGGAACAATTGTTTCAAAAGATACGAGTCCTTAGGGACTCATTGTTACCAATTTCTCGATCAATCACACTGAGTATACTGCAATGTATAATCACTCACATGTTCAAAAATACATGACAAAACTTACTAACGATATCAACTAAATAAGTGTAAAAGTTTTAATAGATACTACTTAAACATGTAGTGATTAATCTTAACGCGAGTCCCAAGTATAGGACTCAAAAGGGATGCAAAGAATTAAAAATTGTGCATCCCACGGGTCCCATAAATTATCTATAGTTTATTACTGTTATGTATGTGAGGACTCATTACATTGGCCCTCAGACACATTGTTTCAAAATATTCAAGTCCTTAGGGAATCACTGTTGCCAAAGGAAATCTTTTAATTGGGATTATAGGCACAATTAAGTTTCTAACAAAACAATAATCTTTAAGTTTCAGAAAATAAATAATCTTTATTTTACCGAGGAAGTTTTAAAAATTGATCTTGTTTGCAGTCGACTACTTCTTCAAAACAATACACAAGAAAAACGCCATGTTCTGTAGTCTCATTAGCTTCTAACACAACATATACATTGTACTGTATGTACTACCAGGGTGTCAACGCTTTTACAAAAAGGTACACCTTTGTTTCTACATGTACATGTATCAATTGTCTGGATTCTAAATAAGAGGCAACCCCTTTACATGCAAATGGCCGTTTAATAGTGACTATCTTAAACTAGATCAAAGAGCTCAGAGAACACAGCGTACCAAGAACAACGATGACTCAAGGGCAATAAAGATGTTTACTTTGCAATCAAAGTATTAAGCAGAACAAAAGTCTTATTTGATGTGTGATTCACTCTAAATGTATGATTTGGCATTGGATTTCAGGTGCTTTCTAAGCATGGCTAAAATAAATATCTATTGCCCATGAGTCAACATTATTATGGTGACGTTGTGCTGTCTGAGCACTTTTAATGTAATATAACCTTTATGCCAATTTGATTGTCATGTTTCAAACTGTAATGAAACTATAGTGAATAAAAATCATTAAAATGGCTCTCTGGAAGGTAAACTTTAAATTGAAAAAGTGCCAAAATTAGACACAGTCCATGTTCAGTAGACATGTAATCACTGTGTCAAGTTTGAATGCTTTCTCACAAGTATTAAAGCTATTGTTGAAAATGAGCCACAAATAAATGGCCCTGTGGAAAGCACACTTTAATTGACAAAGTGCCCGAAATTGAATCACTTCGGTGTTGCATCATACCAAACAGTTGTGTAAAATTTGAACGAAATTGGTTCATCAATAAACGCTCTAGCTTGCCTGAAGACAAACATACATACATATGAACTAACGAAACACAAGGCTTTCGCTTCAGCTGCTGAAGTGAAGCAAAAAGATGTACCACAACCTTGAATTTGGTTATGACATCATAACGGGTTGAAAATTACTGTGCCACAGAAAAAAACATTAAAACAATGCATACGTTTCATATTTCTCTGTGAGCAATAATTGGTTAACCACCACAGTTGTTGGTCAGAGCCTTGGGTCGTTTACTTTCATAACAGGTTTATCATAACACAAACAGCATCTTGCACACAGTGAAGTGATATTCAAGGAGATCATCACAAACTCAAACCAGCCTCCTTGTCGCGTCTGATTCGAACAAACATGCTACAAAAGGCAGTTACAGGCTGACATGCAGTAAATATTCATCCGATTGGAAAGGCTTGTGCTTATTACTTGTGTCTACGAATTATTAATTTCACTTTTTAGTTCAATTTCTACAGCTGTTCACTGATCAGATTTATACAATCCCAGTGGCTTGTTTTAGATTTTTTCCTTCTGAATATGATATTAACAAATCTGGTAGAGAGCTTCATTTAATTTTAGGGAAAGTACAGTGGATATGGAAGACGACTCAACAATCTCATTTTTGTACCAAAATGACCAACCCACAGTGTTTAAATGTCTATTCGTTTGCTCTTGCCAAAGGCAATACTCTAACTGTGTTATCAGACTTCCTATTTGCTATCAGCTTCTTTTAAAAAGTGATTTTACAATAACAATTCCAGTTGTTGATAGGTTAAACATCCTTGAGAGGCACTTGTGAGGCAACTTTGTTAGTTTGAATACAACTTATTTTATGTACAAGATCCATTTCAGTATTATTTGCCATTGGTACATTTTAAATACAAACATTACTTGAACAAGCAAATTCACTGTTCTCTATATATTTCTGTTATGTTTTAGAATTTTGTAAGCATGATGATAATTTTGTACATCTCCATCAATTTGAACATGACCAATTCTGAAATTTGTTAATAGTAAAACAACTCCAGGTTAGTAAATGTATAAATATGACAGAATTATGACATACATCTACTACATGTATGGCATGCTTATCACATAAAATTTATACCATATGATCTGTATCTTACAAAATATATACAAATTTTAAGTTAATCATAGAATTATTTACCCTTAAATAGAAAACAATCAAGCACATTTTATGAATTATTTAGTATATATGAAACTGTACTGGGGGAAAAGGAAAGAGAACTTAATGCTTTTTCAGTTTCAATACAAGCATAATGTATTCACTTCATACTTCAATTGTTATTTAATAAGAATAAAAATCAGTAGGCTTACATCACTGACAGTATGAAAAACACTGTTGTATTAAAGTACCTCAGAAAGCATTGTGATTACAAACAAATATGCTTGTCAAAAATGAAGACAGAACAATTTGTGACTTTCTCAACACTGCACAAAGAAAAAAACAAATTCAATATATATGTGAATTTGTATCCACCATACACTACGACTCAAAACAAATCTTTTTGCCAGTGTCAAAATGACAGAGGAGTTCTTCCAACATTTAATAAATGAAACAAATATACCAACATGAGAACTGCTATTCAATAATAAAAACAGAATTTAGAAACGTGCACTTTTGTTCTTGTTTTTAAAAACCATTTGGAAAAAAGGAAGCTTGATTTTCCAACAGATCATATCTTATTTTTCATTGAATTTTAACGAACAAAAATAATGCACATGCCTGGCAAAGGAAAATACACACCTAAATACCAATGGTCTCATTTTTCACAGATCTGAACTAAATATGCTAATCAGAGCAGTATTTATTCATCACCTTGTAGACCAACACAGCTGGTCACCAAGGCGGGAATTTTGTATCCTTAATCATATTGCATTTCTCATTAAAGCATCGTCATATCTCACAGTATATAGCCGTGATACAACCACTTCAATATTTGCGGACCTTGAATTCAAAATCCAACCAATCACAAGGCCCACTACCGAAATGTTCAGGATGATATCAAACGTAAGACGTAAATCTTACATTGCCAAGTAAAAAAAATCTAGTATTGATTTTGTTTTTGACGCAAGTCTAACCCACATACATTTTTCCACATAAAAGCCACAAATGGGCTGTTATGAACCAGGAATTGTAAAGGCAGTGTGAGTGATCAAGCCATCAAAACCGTCGATGTCATTAAAGGTAACCAATGCAATTTCTATTAATGGCTATAAATTTCAACAAACAACATTTCTGTTTATCTCAGACGTTGGGTATAGAATGTACAATCTAAGAAACCCTGTGTCACCTGGGGCGATGGTGACGAGTGGAGTCACTTTTTTTAACACATCACCATTCACCACTCATGGATTTATATTACATTGATTGTGCATAATAAAGCCTAACCTTGGTGAAGTCGACACAAAAAACCCTTCTAAATTTGCAAAAAACACAAGTTAATTGAACTGTACGTATAAGGCTAGGTTCAACAGGTCTAAATAACCACCATTTAAACATTGTGAATTCATCTTATTTATTTGGTTTGTAAAGAGAAATGTGAGGAATAGAACAATAAATATTTCATTCAGCGTCAATATAGACGCTTTTGACTGACATATGATGTTAAAAAAGCCAAGACCCATTTGATTTCTTGGTTAAATTTTGTCATTTTGAAGTATAAAATCACATGATGATGCATGCAAAATAGGTATCTGCCTTAGAGGCGGACTCTATAAACCACAAGAAACACTTCTAACATATGTAAATTATTGACATTTTTATTACCAGACTGAAGACTGGACAGTCCATTACATAAATGCACATCTATTGCACACTCCTTAAATTATTCAACGTACATAGTTGGATGTTTGTTCAGTAAACTTCAAGTAAACCTTATGTCCAACACTAATATCACATTGAGTTTGTCTTTATGACAAATTTTAATCACATTATCAACAATGAGTTCTATTAATTTTGTGTCAGATTTTTATTTCAAAAACATATTTAAAGGTAAAAGGGTACGAACAAAACGCCATGGATAGCTTTAAGATGTCTGTATTCATTATTTATATAGTTTAAAGAGCAATAGGTCAACGAACAAGTCTTGTCACTTTAATAAAGCATAACATACCTACTGAGCATGATTAACTAAATACCTGTCAAAATAAATAAGCTTCCTTATCATAAAATGTAATGATCTTATTTACAGCTAATTTTAACAGTGTAAAAATGTTGATGATTATTAATATTTACTGTAAAAATATACATTAATATCTGCTTACAACCTAATAGCCTGAACACTCAAGCATATAATTTACTAATAATGATAATTGTGAGTTGTAGCTCATCTTAAAAAGTAAACTTGACAAGAAACAAAGAATGAAAGCAAAGACTTTGCAATGCAACATTTTTTAGACTAAAAATTAGATGAAAGATTAAAAAACCCATATAAAATCTTTCAACTTGGAATAATCAGCTCAGAAAACATTCCAGGAAAAATCAGTCAGTTCAGAAATCTGCACATGTGAGACAAAACAGGTACTGTAAGCCTACGTTTCCTGAAGACGCGGTACGTATTGGCGTCTGTCGCTAGTTGCAAGCGGGGTGGGGGTGGCTCACGTTTTGTCTGTTTCCTCACGTGTTTGTTGCCAAGCTTGCATGATCCGTGTACTCTATAACCATGCACTTCTATAGCGGCATGCTACGTTTATCGTAGTAATGCTACGTTTGGCCACATTATTGATTGACTCCACACATTCTATCAATAAATGTAATATCAGACTTGTGTTTAATTATTGATTATTTGAACTGACGAACGACAAAACATGTGGTCAGGAAACAAGCTAATGATTTTTAGATGTAAATGGTCCACGCGACTGTCCGTTTAGAGGGTCGGGGTGGTCACAGACGACAAATAACATAACATCGTACCGAACCATACGACAGGGCGACAGGCGACAAAACGCGTGATGAGGAAACGCACACTAAGTGTGCTAAGATACTGTGGTTCACTTCAGACGAGACTTTTGATTCCAACAAACACTCAACAGGAGTACTAAGTCATGACAATATGATCAAATCTGACCAATTGCCAACTTAAATTCAATTAATTTACATAGTAACTAGGCACAAAACCCAGAAATCCAAGCTGCCAGCTGTGATATGTATCCTAGACTTAAAGTTCAGAAAATGAAAATATTACTTAAATTTATAGCTCTCTAATACAAGATGTATGCGAATAACTTGTAAGCCAAATATGGCGCATGCCACATCATTGGACAGAAAAGATGGATTGGTGAGAAGGCAAATATGACAAATGAGATGACGCATGCGATAACCTACATCGTAAAAAGTATGTGGTATGAAAAAAAAAGTAAAATAATTGTATATCATTTGATTAAGTATTCCTTCTCAGCTTGCACAAGCTATTCTGCGCACATAAAGCTTATATTTTCATGCACTGCACTAATTGCCATGCACTAGAATCTAGATCAGAATATCTTTTAACAATATACTGGTAATGTAATTAGCACTGCTTGTATTGTAAAGAATTATTGTATAATCAGGCCCTAATGCAAATGTAATAGAGTGCCTATTAGACCCTGATATTCATGTAGTTCACCACAGACTATAAGGTATAAGGTGTCCTGCTCAATTAGGTGATGAGCACTGACGAATTGAGAGCAGAATGGTTATCTTGCACATCATGGACAACTGTTGAAAATGAATTTATTGCGATCTATTACAGAATCTGTAAAAGTATGCCTTTTTTTATTCAAAGAAACCTCCCTTTTTGTATTTAACAAATTTTTCATAACGATATATGTACTGCCTTCGTCTTCACAGTATCATAAAGATTGACTCACTTATTCACTTTACAAGTTATTACTATTTGCTGTTAATAGTATATGTATGTGTTTATGATCAGTTTGTATCATCACAAATTTGTATTTGTTTAATCCTATTTTGGTTCTCATATTTGTTTGTTATGCCAAACTTTCTATAAGCAGTGTATGAAATAGAGCCTACTGATTTTTGCCTAGGCCTACTGGTTTCAAAAGTTCACAGCCCAATCAATATCGGGTAGGCTTCTATTTGGGAGTTCTCAAAAATTAAAATAATTAAGAATCTGACACTTTTTTCATACCCTGCTTTAAGGCCAATTCAACAGTTGCTTGACTGTTGATGGGCAGTACAGACCCAGTACATATGCTGTACAATCAACAAGCCTCTAAAGGGACCTGGGAAAAAACGTACTGCTAAAATATCAGCATTGGCTGTTGTGTCCTAAGCTTTAGTTCATCATGAAATTCTTTGCCATAGATATATGGAGACCCCTCTTTTATATCTAACTTTTGTCAGAAGTTCATTTGTCCACCTGAGCTTCTGAGCAGTACTGACAAGACGTTTCTGTGATTGCTGCACAAATGAGACACTTCAAGTGACACTGAGCTTTTTAATTAGCTGGCTGTACATGGGGGTCGGCCTTTCCAGAGTTGCATACAATATCACTCGTTCGGCCACATCCAGATCATCGAGTCCCAAAGTTTACATGGAGATGGAAAACCTCGAGTGCAAAACTTACCTACAGCAGGTCAGTGTATAGTTTTCTATCTACATGTAAGCATTAGGACTCTGTGGTCACTCTGTGTGGCCACATCTATATTCTAATCCATTGAGCCCAATTACATATCTGTGTGATCTGAACAGAACCTGATGTGATTTGAATGTACCACTGGTAAAGCGGGATGCCGCCCGCATCTACTGCTGTGGCAGAGAAAATAACAATATGCTCTTTCTTTACATAAAATTAATCATATGTAAACAGAATTGTGATCCATTTATAAATAAATATTTCAATTGTAATATTATTCAATAATGCATGTCAATGTATAATCATAATCTTCGTTATGAACAAAAAATTATATGCAGCCTGCTTTAGACCTCTTATTAGTTATGATCAACTTGTGATAACTTCATTAGAAAGTTTAGGTAACGAGATAACTATCTTCGTTTATCTGGGTTGTTTTGCTAATGATCAAAATGAAACCACTAGATTTTACTTGTGTGTCATGACACCTGTATGCTTTTATCTCTCACTTGAACAAGAAAGAAAAATATGATTTAATATTTCAAATATAATGATACATGTAAGTACATGAGGTGCATGTTCATAGTAAGTATGCTATATGTTTGCTTTGAGTCTTCATTAGACTTACATTTGTACAAAAGCTTTGTTATCCCCTGCAAAAATATGACATTTTGCAGATAAGATCAAAACTAATAAATACTTGATATTGTTGATTCCATTTAACGTCCATCATCAATCATTCATTCATGAAACAAAATATCACTAACTTCGTGCCAGAAGCAAACATTTCTGGGTCACAAGAACAGTGAATTTACACTATGAGGCATATAATTAACATTTTGAGAAACTAGTGATCAAGAAAATATTTCAAATTCCTACATCTGCAACAAGGAATAGTTAGGGAAACATACTTGGAAGTTATAGAAATAAATCTATACCAGTAATTAATTTCTGGGAAATACAATGGAAGGTATGATTGATATCTAAATGGTTATATCATCTACATGTAATTTAGAAAATCTCCTCTGAGCGGATTGTTTTCTTGGTCTGGTTGTAGAGCACTAAAAGCTAAAAACAATACAACTAAACACTGCAATTTAACAGCTCGTTTGTCATTATCATATGGCTATAAAGCACAGTTCCTTAAACATTGTATAACCTTTCTTTAAAACCTATCTTGTGTTTTGAAGTTGCTCGTAGAAAAAATATGCATTTTGACATGCATGTGTGGATTCACTTAGGAAGTAATTTTTTACGTTTGTAGTCATAAAAAATGTTCACAGCAGTGCATTGCAGGTGTGATCACAAGGTGCTTTGCCAGCTGTGCTAGAAACTCAAAACTAGAAAGAGCCTTCTCCCCAGTCTTCAAATACCTATAAACCCCCTGCTTACTTATCAATTGCATCATATTGATACACTAGACACCAATAATTTTGTGTGCTATTTGAATGATTAAAAAATCCTGAATTTTTATCATTCATATTTCGCATTCTTACAGTGGCACATCCATCATATCCAACCACATGTTTAACCTTCAGACGGCACATACAGTTAGCAGATGGATCGTCTCTGACCCATTAATTGGGAGTTCATGCTGGGCTAGTAATGGCGCTATCTCCCACTCATTGCGGGGAAACACCACACAGTAGGAGGACACAAATACTTTAAACTTGTAGGTCTCTGTTCCGGATGTGATGGTCTGTGTTAAATTTTCAATTTTGTGTGCAACAATAAATAATTACATCAACTCTTAAAAGTAAGAACAATTAGCACAGCAACATTATGATATTCATACTGCATAGAAATCATAACCATTTCACTGGACAATAGATGCTGATTTGTTGTGACAGTAATTGCTTTGCTTGTTAAAAATCGTCAGTCAGCAATTATTGAGAACACTGTACATGTAAACGCTCCTACGCTAACAGCATCTTGTACACACTTTGAACGATGTGGTTATCAGCTGGGGCATTGCAGTGGAGATAATGCTTAATGGTGCTTCCTTTAGTTTTTAGATACTTACAGATACTATGTTCAAAATATGCTAGGACTTCCTTTCACTTTTACGCTATTATGGGTGAGTAAATTTCAAGAAAATTTCAATCTTCTACTCCTATTATCTTAAATTGAGGCGGAACATCTAAAATTGAAAAGATAAACTTTGTACAGAACTACCATATGGTCAGAGGCCCCCCGAAAGAAATAATTTCTTCCAGACAGAGAGTATTTCATTTGTGTTGTTGTATAACTTGAAATGTCTCTTTGAAAATTTTAACAGTAGCATGTGGTTTATTAGCTACTGTTGACATAAAATCAGTTACGATGATTTTACATTCACCACAATGTCACACTGCCCGGCATATTTCAGACTAAATTGGACGGCTCGCTCAAATGTCAAGTGTGTGATTAAGTTTCCGTGGCATGTCGATCAAATCACTTATGGAGCTTTAAAAGTTTTACTGTACTAACATTCAGTTCCGTGGCCAAGTGAATGAGGAATTTGACTCGCGATCAGAATGTTGTAGGTTGGACGCTTGGTGAAGAACCGTCACATGTAATTTGTAATACTTGAAAATATGGATCCATATAATGTACTGTAAGGTGAATCCAGAGTAATTATAGGAGTAGATCTCCGCAATGGCAAATCGTGGCAGGCGGAGGGGGGGCAGGGATACATACCACATAAATCTTTATCATTTTAACCATTTCCGACAGCAGGATGGTGTAGACACATTTTTAGAAAATCCTGGATCTCCCAAAGCTCTGTACCAACATGGTTGTTACATTACAATGACCTTTCCGTAAGGAACAACCATGAACACATGTGCACTGCTGTGCGTCAAAGAGATCTTTCTTATAACATAGGCATTGGACTATGATGACGATTACAAAACATTTATATGTAAATCCACGTGCTTCAGATAAAATTGAATCACTTACATCCAATTTCTGAACCAAATAGATGTGCCAAGTTTGAGTCAATCAGATTACCCTATTTTACCTGTAGATTACGCATGCTAGAAACCTGTCCAGAAACAACATGCTCTTTAGAATCTCTCAACCAACCATACCCATGAAATACAACAATAGATGCTATATATATACTTGCACCTATGTTTCTGATGACATGAACATCATGTACAATTATACAGCATAAACTTTTAACACCCTTGGTCAAGGGCCATAGCTGCAAGCGGTAATTAATTGTGAAAACAATGGTAAATATTTGTAGGAAGCTTCCTGTGACAGCACAAGAGGAAGCAGTCTATGCTAGCTGCCATGTTCCATTGTTGATGCATAATGAATGAAATGTGTAACCACACTGGAAATAAGACCACACTCATTTTACTCAGCGAAATATGATTTACAAATATTTACTTCACGAATGAAATAAAATATTAGATTCCAGATTAATAACTACAGGACACTTGATTATCATCATTGCAATATTACATTTCACTGAATCATTTTCATGAATGTTCAAATATTACTTGGACTGAACTCATAGAAACGCACATATCACGACTTTTAAAGATCAAAGAGTGATGAAATGCGGTACAAATGATAGGTTGTACAACAGCAAGGAAAATTACGTTTTAAGATGCATTTGATATGCCGTTTATTCTTCACATCTGTCTAAAGCTTTGTGTAAGCATAAATAATAGATGGACGAGGAGGGACGCACAAGTGGACTTGAGCAATCCCGCTGAATGCGTAATGTTTGTAAGCTACAACACGATGGCGTCAAAACATGTAAATGGCCATTATAGGCACCTGCTGACATGAGCAATAAGAGAAGCGAAATCTACGTAGGATTTTGGCAAATGTACTTTTTCAATTTCAGCTGATCATGTCTAATTTGTGGACACCTTCGGGAGAAGCAAGTGTCCATATAGGACAGAAATCTTCAATTTGCACACAGCTTTTATTTCCTTTATGATATCATTTTAAAGAAATGGGACACAAAATGTGTCAAAATAAAGCAAAATGATACCTACTATACCAAGTCTGTCCGGCGTAGTTTATATGAATCATCTTCTTCAATAGAAGTCGATATTAAAACTTACATACTTTATCTAGTTATTTTTGGGCATAGTTTGCATTTTCTAAATAACCGAAATGTTTTAATGCTTTCCTTTAAATGAAAGTCAATGGCAACACAAACATACATGTTCTAGCCATTCTAGCATTCTAGATAATTTAAAGTTAAAAAATATCTCGTAAAAACATTGAAACGCATACACTGCCATGATTGCGTGTACATGACCAATAACCTTATCTGCGATTCAGATTATAAATAGGTATATCAATATAAAAACATATCCATCAGAGTTCTTTCTGCAAATCTATTTTAGTTGGCACATATGTCACCAACAGTACCAGAATAGCACCTCTCTCTCTCTATCCCTCTCTGGAACCGAAATAACGACGCACTTTAAAGACAGGTGCATTAGCCCACATAGCTACATCAGTTTACAAAACGGCCATAAACAGCTAAAATAAGGAGAAAGGTAGGAAGGAGTGGGGTTGTTGTAACCTTCCCCCCACACCCACTCCCAAATACTAATGCAAAGTTAAGATAAGTGTATATTTCAGATGCAAACCAGGATCTTTTTAAAGACTGGATATAAATAAATACTTACGTATTTTGTTCTTGATATCCATACATTGCGTGATGTGTGGATACTTCAAGATCTGCTTCCATTTTTTACTCTTCCCTTTTCGTTTCCCGCCTCCACCTGAAAAAGATCCGTACATTATCTCATGTGTACTATAAGAATTTCAAACATGCAGTCTAGAACTTTAAGGTGAAACAATTGAGGAAAAGGAAACAACTATATAGTAGTATTCAGTTGTGTATCAATGATGTATATGAACGATAACTATAAGTCATCAATTTTCACAACATTCCATTTCAACGTTACTCATCTGCAGAATAAAAAGTATCATCCATACAACTCTGAAAAAAACCAAAGTGACTTTTTTCAGAATCCTTAGTTTTTTCTTTCACCTTTGAAATACAATGTTAAAACTAACATCATTATTCTCTTCCTTACACTACTAAACATCATGGTCTCTGCTATCTTGAAAATTTAGATCCCAAAGGTCTAATAGAATTGCCAGCAAATAGGTTGATTGCTTCTAAGGTCACTTCTATGGTGCTCGTAGAGAAATCCTATCCACATTCTTGCCCAATGAGCACATTGTATTTTGTATATTGCAAATCTGCTTTGATTAATTTCTACCACGGGGCCCTAGCATCATGGGAGGGTGTGTGTGGTATGTATACTATGATAAATAACACCTCTGCCATGATGCTGGGACCCATGCTTTCTACTGTAGCGATTGATGAAGATTAAATTATCATATTTTGACCATCATGTATTCTCACACTTCCTAAACACACAATACAGCCAGGTGGACCTCAACAGCTCAGACTTGAAGGGAGATGATAAAAATTTGAGTTATCTGAAATATCACATTATCAGAGTGTAATGTGAAGAAATATGAATGGAAATGATTACTTTCTTTGGTTATTTATTATTTCGAGTTATCTTTGTTTTATAACGTAAACAGATCCAACTGTATTCATAAAAACACAAAAAGCACACAAGTTAGTTAGCGCTTAAATATACAGTGTTATTACATTATAGAATCATGAAACATAATTCAATCGAAAGACTATACATATTAACATAATTCAATCGGATTCATTTAGAAAAAAAGCATTATAATGCGCAAGCCCTAATTGTAAATTAATAGCAAAATACATTTTACAGATCAAATCATGTTAGCCCATTGAATTGGAAAGTGTTACAAAATGCATATTCAATAATATATCTCAATAAAACTAACATTAATGTGTAATTCTGTATGAGTTTGCATTTCAAAACATAATCGTGGGGAAAATTTGTCACATGTGTTACAAAATGCTTTTATGACCAATGAACACTCGATGTTTTATCGAAATAATTTTACTATTCTGTTTGAAGTATAGAAAAGTACTTTTAAAAGAATTATATCAACATCAGTCAAAATGCGTGACTTAACATCATTGTTACCGGAGATCTATTGGTACATATTATGTTTGTTCTAATTAAAATCAAAGCACCATTCACATAGTGTAACAACCATCCAGTAAAATAAATGATTAATAAATATTACCGGAATATCATTTATTACCATATATGAAACCTGACCTATACTTGTCATTTTGTTCCTTGCCCTAATGTAAAAATACTTTTTTGATGTCTGAAAATTTGGCAGAAACTTGAACTAATCAGGTCAATTTGTCTGTTGCCCGCTATTTGAAACATTCTCAATTTTAAACAAATGACCAATATTAACAACAACAAAAAAGAACTTTAAAGAATCTGAATCTCAATCTGAAGACTTTTGTACAACAAGCAAAGTGTCGATGGTCAGATAGACTTGCTTTCACTTTGATAATAATAATAACGGGCATAATTTGTAATAGTCCACGTTATATTGCACACATTTTGTATAACAATAATTTCCTCTATTAATTGTATGTATACAATGCCGTGTTGTATGTACAGGAATATGATCATTGTATGTGTACAATTATATGATCCAAATCATCATGCACACATTTCCCTATCCTGATTATAAGGTACTACTGAGTGTGATTGATTATATGTCAGAAGATTAGAATCTTTATCAAAATTCTACTGAGTATGATTCTTTGATCTTGTCTACACATAAGAAGCTATATCTATTCAAGTGCATTTTCAGTATTTTATTTTTAATAATGAAATGAATGAATGTATTTTATTTTAAATCATGAATTGAATGTCAGCTATATTTATTATGAACATAGAATAAACTATATGAAGTCAAATCTAATCATATGTAACCGTTATTAAGCATGAATGTGTACTATGAATGTGAGGACCACTGAAAATTACAGAAATAACATTAATAATCCCAAATTACAATTGCTCAATTATGATAACCTGAAAAACCATTATAATTTACAAGGATGTAATTGGTGGGGCTTCATAAAGGAAGTAGTCATCTAAAATACACAAGAAAATAACACACACAAAAAAGAAAGCAATTGCTTGCACATGCTAATAATACATACAGCACCCTGTGAGCAACACGAAAGTACTACTTCAAAGCAAGACAAATAATAATGTGTATTCAGTACCGTGAGATTTTGACAAGAAGATGTAAGAGCTTGTTTTCTATTATCACACCTACCTTCGCGAGCTTTTAAGTACACAGTATTCGCAACTATGTTTTCTAGCTCCATTTCTGCCCAACAGAGCACTGGTTATATCCGTATTACTCCTGTTTATGAACGTGCTTTCACAGATGTAACTGGGACCCACAACTAACTCAGGGGTGTGGTATTAGCAATATGGCGACGATAACCCGGTCAGAGATTCTCGTCTGCTGATTGGCCGCCAGACATTCGTGACGTCACAGCTCAGTCGGCGGCAAACATGAAAGCCATTTGACGCCGACTTTTGACGCCTTGACGCCACTAGTCTGCAACATTGTATGAGTAAAAAACAGTATGCAATTATTATTGTTACGATGGTAACTTTCGTGTCTGATGATATTTTGATCTTATGTACTGCATTTATTGTGTATATTCTGCCCTCGTGACTATTAGAAAAGCACAATTCTTCGGATAACATCATTGTATGTGTTGTGAAATGGGACCACATATTACACGATCAGAAATTATTATTTTACACTGTTCAGATACGTTTGCAGAGTGGACCGGCATGCCTGGGTTAGAACCAGATTTTTAGTGAATAGTTTAGGCCTCTCATTCCCACACCCACGTCTATTAATAAGCCACACATTTTCCCTGTATGCAAACTATTATAATGAGAAGAGAACTGGAATCGAGAATGTTACTTTAAAATAAATGGCTATTAACAGGTGTGGTTTAATACAAGTGGTCCAGTTTAAATAAGCCGTTAATAACAGGCTAATGATAATTATGTTGGGCAAATAATTGACAGTCATATTACCTAAATGACATTCAGTGCACAGTCGTGTTCCACAGGACGCTCTTACTTCAGGACAGTCTTTAAAATCGAAGCCTCTGTACAGTCGACTTGCTAGTCATCTGTAACTTCTATCGAGCATTCGTGAATGCATCGATCATGTCGATCGTCGGTCCACGTTCTCATTAACCCATCAATAAAAATTGTTACAATTACTATGAACAAAAGACGGGAATATATGAGGATATCGCGAATGCAGTCCCAACAAGTGCAATAAAACCCACCAATATATAGGGACACCCGCGTGGTGCGAATATGGTGTTCCCATTTGTCAGGTGCTCCCACTAATTATGTGAATTCTAACACTGCCATGCATTTTTTTTCATTTTATAGTCCATTTACAGTAGAAGCTCTCTAGCAGAACCACCTTTCGGCCCAGTCTTAGTTGGTCTCAACAGAGAGGTTCCGGGTTGTCTCTTTACAGGGGTTCGTGTTGGTGGTTTGAAGATTTGGGACCGTGATAGTGGTCTTATTATTAAGGTGGTCTCAATAGAGAAATGGTCTGAATTGGAGGTTTTATTATTTTTTTATGTACAGTGGGTAGGGGACGGATTGGTTAATGTATATACCATATATACACATTTTCATCTACGTGTCTTGCCCAGATGACTGCACTAATTAAACCTTCATCACATCACGACAGTTTTGCTGCATCTACATCATTGTAACTTTTTAGGATATTTCAAGGAATGCATTCTAACAGTCACTGTTCAATTGTAGCACACATGGTCTTTGAGGATGGTTTTCAGAATCTGAACTACATGTAGATCAAAAGTGCTAAAAAAACACGGCATCTCAAGAACAACATTGACTTTATGGGCAATTAAGATATCTACTGAAACGATTGTACTTTACAATTAAGAACGTTGTGAATTTCAGGAGAAAACCTCAGAATGAATTTACAGCAGTGATCAATTACAATGCAATATCCACAAGTGCTGCTGTCTATATTGCATAGACTCGGTCATGCTAAATATTGATATACTAGCAGCAGCAAATAGCTAATAGCACCAAGTAGACTTTTTTGCTACTGATGATATATTGATCCATGATTGTGCATTCAATACTAGTTAGAAACTTAGAACCATAGATAACCCTGTAGAAATCACATTACACCTCATACCTCATAGTTGTGTAAAGTTCGAACAAAATCAGTTCATCGGTAAACCCTCTAGCTTGTCCAGAGACATACATACATAGTCAGCCAGCCAGCCAGCCAGTTATAAACAAACGAAACACAAGGCTTTCGCTTTAGCTGCTGAAGCAAAGCAACAATTGCAAGGTGTTCATATTTATTTTGCTTACCAAAATTCATTTTGGCGGATAGAGTATGAGGCAAAAAATGGTGTGTTTACTCACCCATATGCATAGCCAATAAATTGAGGGTCTCAAACACTTTTTTTTATGTATAATGGGTCTAAAATGTTTTTAAAAAGAAAAAAATTCTTGACTCCCCCCTCAAAACGCTGGATTGAGAAATACTGTATTAAAATATTAAAACTAAAAAATATAAACGGTGTCTTCAATATTCAGACCAATATTTAAAATGGGACTATATTAAAACTTGAAGCAAAGAAGCGCATCTTGAATTTTCGGGGTGGGGATGGGGGAATGGGATCATAATTTTTTTCCTGAAAAAGGCACCTTCAGGAGTAAAAAACAAAAAAAACCACACAAACAAAAAAACAAAAAAAAAAAACACGGGCAAGTGGGGTGCGTTGTAACCACTCGTAATGGCTAAGTCCTTGCTAGGTTTCACCGCACAGTCATGGAATAGGATGTCTATGTAATTGTTAAGCCGTATTGGTATGGTTATATAGGTGCGTTGCTACATTTTTTCTTTGATATATGTAGATCTATACTTTATTATGTTCCGAAAGAAACCCTCTTCTTAATATTAAGCATTAACTTACACAGCAAAATCAAACAGGAAATGATTAGATGAATAATGTGCGATGTAAATGCATGTGATTCGGACCCATAGATCAGTAGTTTACAAAACGACATCGAAATTGTGTTCTAAATTAGACTCGCCATCTGTACAACGGTTGCGCTCTGTTGCCATAAATATATTGGGGATTCCCCAAAGGGGATTTTTTGTATAACCAGCACAGATACTGTAATGTTGTAAAAAGAGGTGAATTTCTTCTTTATAATTGTATTGTTTTAGTTCGTTAGTTAATTACTCATACTTGTTTAGAAACTACTGTTATATTAGTACCGGTGTAAGTTAATTTGGCTTAAGTCATTAAACTTACTGGCTATTTGAAAAGATCTGTTCCCCTGGGGTGATTTCAAGGCAGTCTGTGGTTTCACTTTTGTTTTATACTAGTAGTTCGACCTCAGATGGAGTTTTTTGTACTTTGAGCAAAACCAATAAGGGGTTGCTCTATCAAATACTACATTGTCTATATTATATATATCATTATAATATTCATTTAGTAAAGTAATTTATACCACATTATTTTTTAAATAGTTGTCACATTCTCTGTTACAGTAAATCAATTGAAGACAATGGATAGAAGTAAAGCAGGAATTTTAGTGCTGTTTGATGAAATACCATGCTTTCCATCACAGACTGCGTCTGTGAATCAGAGTCTATTAAAGGCACTCAATTTAACTGGAGCAAGATTGCACTTGACTGTTCCATATTTTGAGAAAGACATTCCTCCACAACTGTGTGAGTTAATGCCCCAGATAGATTTAATTGGATCCAATGATTCGATCGTCAAACCAGGAAATACTTTTGCAATAAGAACGGCTTGGAAGGACCGATACAAGAGGCTGAAGACATTACAAGGAATTACAGCCATACTTACATATCCAAGGACAATAAAAACTGCTACAGAGCTTCAAAAAATTCATAAATGTTTTCTTGTTATTGTGGCTGATGACAATGTAGAAGTAAAGTCAGATCCTAGCTTCTTGTATTACGCTCTTGGACCAAAATTAGCCAGGGATATGCGTGTTGGTGACAATTTTGTTATTCCATGGCAATTTCAACAATATGGTGTTACTCCTCAACCATATAGACAGTCCACCCCACATTCATCTACAAACACAAATAAAACAGTGGTGACATTTTGGCCTAAAGGTGTAAAGCAACTTGGACAGTGTGAGGATTTCACCATTAGTATCAAAGCGATTGGACAAGTTTTTCAACAAATCTATCAAAATCATAATGCTAACTTGGGCGTCTGGTATATCTTGTATAATAGTAAACATGATTTAGCTGATAAGGACTTGAAAGCCACACACAGAAGAATAAAGGATCAGGGCGGTTTTCCTGGCATAAATGTGGAATTTGTAGATACACGAACACTTCGTGATGTTGAATCCTACCTCACAAAGTCTGAGCTCTACATGAACCCGTTACAGTCATCTGCTTTGGACATGCACATCCTCCAGGTCAGCTGTGTACCAATTACTTTTCCTCAAGTTATTTTTTTCCATCTTAGATTGACCCTATACTAGTAGCATACTTAACAGAAGATGATTACTAACCTGATTATTAGATTCAAACTTGAAGATGTTACATAAACATTTTGAGCTGTCCAAAAATCATCAGAATGATTTACAATATGAAAATATTGTGATGGAAAATTTCACACCCAACTGTAATTGAAATTCACATTCTATAAAAGGCTTTTTGATTATGCAGGCAATACAGCTCAAAGTACCAGTTCTGGTGCATCACCTGTCTGGTTGTGGTGAACTGCTTGGCAAACAACATTTTAGTCAGTTTGGGAGTGTGGTGCATGGACACTCTGCCGAAGAGTGGAAAGCAGCAATCATGAGGAAACTGATTGATGTAGAAAAGGCTAGAAATGATGCCGGTAATGTATCAGAGATTTTGTTGTTATACTAATGATGGGTTAAGATTTGAAGGAATTGATGCATGTTGAGTTGATTTTTGTTATAGGAGGCCTGAGGCTTACTTTGGAATCAGAAGCCAAACAAACAATGCATAATTTGGTTAGAAATATAACCGGTCACTGTAAGTAAATTAACTATATTGTATAGTTACTATGCATTTAATAATCTAAGTGTATATTGAAATGTAAAGCAGTTTAATTTAGAATGTTGCATAATTGCTACTTGTCAGTACATGATAACTATAATGTGATCATCGAAAATTAAGTGAATATTAATTTTGTATACAAGTAAAACAAAATCTGCATAAAAGCAAAAATCATCAGTTGTGGGGCATATAAGAAGAATTTATTTGTCAATTAATTTCTTAGATATACCAGAAGGACCATCCAAACCTTCCCAAATCAATTGCCACACTTATATCGACTATGTGGATACATTGAATATCAACTTCAACACCACAATTAATGTTGACAGAAAGGTAGAAAAAGCTTAGATTTTGCAAACTAATCAAATATGACAAATATATTGTTTATTACTGCATAAATTATTAATATTCCTATTCTATAATGTAAATACATGTATACACAAAATTTATTTGATGCTTTATAATGTACATCTTTAATTAATAGGGATAACTTATCATCAATAATGACCAGATTTATATTTCTTAAATATATAAAACAAATATAATAAAATATTTGCAGGAAACACATCATCACACGCACCATCATGAACATCAGACTGCAGGGTATGAACACAGGGTATTTTTGGCCTGGGCCGGCTGGTTTTTTAATCATTTTATAAATATGAACATAATGAACAGTATTTTAACCTCTTTAATAAGACCTTCTGGTCTTGGTCTCAATAGAAAGGTGGTCTCTTGGATCTTCACATTTTTTGTATGATTAGAACTACCCGGTATGAGAAATGGTCTCATTGTAGTGCTTTTATATAGTGTGGTCTTAATTCGAGATTCTACTGTGTATTGTACACTTCTATTCATCAGACATTAAGGAATCAATCTGAATAAAACACAAACATAAAACCGCATTTTTATACCTATGTCTTATAATTTAGATGATAACTATTGTGCTTCAGTACAATCAGACTCCATTCATAACCAAGTGAACGCGTTCTCTGAAAATATCTTCATGCGCCTGTAAACTTAGTAACGTTTGGTCTGAACATTTTATATGATCTCTTGTGTATCTCAAGCCTGTTAGGATATATATTATATTGCTATTCTAGAATAGCTTACAGGCATTCATAATTATTTGATAGGTGTACCGCAGAACAATCGGCCATCTCCTGAACCCACGACAACAGCTTACCAGCCAGAACAAGATCCTGACCCAACGCAAACACATGGTAAGGTGTATATAATATTATGTTATACTACTGTTTTTCAGTACTTTACAAACTGAGGAAAACATGAGTGAGTGTTATTACATTTTCAGATTAGTTAAGTAGAATGGTTTTTTGAATGGATGTTTGGTAATGGCAATCATATCGTGTTTGAATATATTTTTTCTGATCACCTATCTCTCTCACCATTTGTATTAATTGCTGATCACAGATGTTATTGCAACCTGACTTTTAGCATGTACATGCATGGTGAAATTTTCTGTTTACGAAATTTGTTTTATGTCGAATGATTAATATAATCTTGGCTTTGATAGGCTCAACTGACACTGGAAATATTTTATCCCAACCACACGACGCTGAATCTCTAGAGGAGATTGGGACAGTAGCCGAACCAATGGATATTTCAAATGTACAATAAGTTGTTATCTTTTAAAGATATATATTATTTTATTTTTTATTTAGAAAATGTGTTTCCATTGTTTTTATTGGACATATTGCATGAATTTTCAAATTTACCTACACACACAAAATCACTAAATTTTACTATATTTGGATTGTTTTTCATTATATTTTGCACTCAATTTAACAACATTGCTATTGCAGCAACAATCACCATGTCTAATAAATGTACGACCACCTACTGATGAAGATATTAACATCATAAACCAACAGGTATCCATAAGCACTTTATAAATGTATACATTAATTAGATAGATTGAGATGAAGTTGAACTTGGCATTTTAAAGAGTGCTCAACCATGTGAATGGGAGTGGGGGTTAGAAAAATGAATGAGTTTAAGTCTCTCTCATTATTAGATATTCATTTTATAACAACAGTTATTATAAGTACTTTATAAATATATACATTATTAGATACTCATTTTATAAGTTTGAAAAACAATCTTTTGGGAATGATATCTTCATAGGTCTTTTTCCCAAAGGAAATGTGTTAAGATTCTTGCAGTTTCATGATATGGAAGATATAAATGAATGCATTTTGAGTTTGTAAATGTACTTGTGAATTGGTTGCAAACATTTCTATTTATATTTTGTATGCTTGATGTTATATATTGATAATAATTGTATATTGATTATATGCATGGCTAAGTTTTATTGCAGAACTGTCATAATTTCTAAGAGGTAACACTGTTTCTTTTCTTATAACAGAAGACATCAAAATATGTAATGAGTCGAAAGCCACATGCCCATGGGAAAGCTGTAATTATCAATATGAGCAAGATCAATAGAGACGGTAAATACAAAAATATTTCAATGATTTAATGTATGCTTCAAAACCTGTTAATATATTAAAAAGAGTTCATTCTTAAACATACTCATAAGTGCACTTGCTAAATGCTTATATTTTGAGCGGTCTTTAATGCTTAGATTTGTTCATTTATGGCTATGAATAGGGATAGCACATGACAGAAAAGGATCTGAACAAGATGTTAAGAGAATGGTTCAATTATGGGCGCAACTCAACTTTGAAGTAATACTTTATCAGGATATTCTAAGTTCGGTAAGAATTCTCAGTGATAGAATCAATGTTTTTTTTTTCTTCTATTCTTACATGAAGTACCGCGGTACAAAAAAAAATCTTGTCATTTTCACCAAAGTTTTCAAATGTCTGTAATTTCAGAAGTTTCTAAATACGCTGAAAAGGCTTGCAGATGATATAGATAAAAACAGAAGCAAACACAATGCATTTGTTCTGGTGTTGATGGGTCATGGAGAGGAAAATGTTTTATTAACAGCAGATAATAAGTCTGTTCGCATAAAAGATATTATAAATATATTTTCAAATGAAAATTGTCAAGGGCTGATAGACAAGCCAAAAATGTTTTTTATCCAAGCGTGCAGAGGAGGTAAGTATCATTTAAAAGATTCTAATTTTAATTTATGAAATTATTTGTACAGTTAATTTTTTAATTTGCAGTAATTAATCTTTTATTTTCGTAGTTAATGCAAAGCTTTTTAGATGCATATTTGTGAATTAAATTTCTTGATCAGATACATATGATTTTATGTGGTGCAAGAAAGGTGTTTTGCCTGCTTATAAATCAAGCCATGACAAACTGTAATTATCCTAACAATATAAGCAAGCTCTACTGTAAAAACCTACACTAGTAAAAATCAGAATTATGTTTGTCTTCATTTGCTTGTACTTCTCTGATTATATTTCAAAGCTGTTGAAGATAAGGCAATCGAAGCAGATGCTCCAGGATTTGTAGAGGCTGATTCAGATAAAGAAATAAAACGGACTGTTACAAGTTCATCCGATGTGTTTGTGGCGTATGCTACACATCTAGGTAAAGTATTTTACATGAATGTGTGTTGTACTGTTGTATCGTATGTAACATTATATTAAAAAAAAATCACTGGAAAAATCACCAAACTTACAAAGATCATTATTTTAAAGAAAAGTTTAAAAATGATACTAAAAATATATTGAATATTTTATACACCTATTAAATAAAATGCTATATTCTTGTAAGAAAAGAAACCAGATTTAAAATTATCTTTTGAATTTGAAACATTTAAAATTTTAGACTAAAAGATTGCATGAAAACAGAGTTTTCCAACGTTTTCAGGATTTAAAGCATGGCGAAACACTCTTGAGGGAAGCTGGTTTATTCATACAATAGCCAATATTTTTTCCCATCATGCAAAGCACAACAGTCTCACTCAGCTGATGCATAAGGTGGGATATAACATTTTGTCCATGTATATTTCAATAATTTTCAATAGTACAAATTGCATACATTATATGACATCTACGGATTAAATTAGAGTTCATACTAGTAGTACATGTATGTTTGAACTGAAAGATACCAATGTAAAGCTAAATGTCAGTATTAAAACCACTCACCCCCAACCTCCCACTGTACTTCTAACCCCCCCCTATACTTGTAAGAGTAGTGGAAGATGTATGGAGTGACAAGGTGGAACGTATGAATCCTAATGAAGTAGTTGACATGGTTTACCACGTACTAGTAACTCTTTTCATGTTGATAAAGAATTTGTATTTTATATTTGAAGGTTACAGATGACGTGAGTAATAAAGGACTTGCTGAAGAGGCCAAATTTATGATGTGTCCAATTTGTGAATCAAGCCTTAAAAAAGATGTATTTTTCTTGCTCGATAATTAACTGCTTATAATGAAATGTGACAATCTTGTCAAATCTTCCATCACAAATAAGGTTTTTAACACTTGACAAGCCTTTTCTTTGGTGAAGCAATCTGTGATGTATATTGTTAATGGATTTATGTTAATATTTATGTACAAATTAATTTTTATCAAATGATTTGCTTTGGGGATGTATGAAAGCTTACAGTAAAGCCGGTTTTGTTCGATATATGTCGAAAAAACTAATATCAAAAATGTAACTAGCCTGTTTTTATAACTTTATTGTTTATATTAAATACAAAAATAGAAATGTACATGTAATCAATATTAAATTAGTAATTTGATGGAGTATCTATCAATTTGTAAGTTCTACAATTAAAAAAATATCTACATATCTATTATTATGCAGATCTGTTTCTAACTCATAATCATAACAATATACATATACAACCATGATCATCATAATGGTATACAACCACGCAGTTATGACATAAATTTGTTTACTTTGGGAAATTTTAATATGCACATCCTTCACAGGAAATGAAAAAAGCAATCACAATTGTTATCACAGTGGTAAGTTATGATGACACACACTGACATATCACATAATCAATATGAAAGAAGTGATAATAAAGTTTGGATAGAAAACAACATAAGTTAAATCATACATAACTCAGTCAAACAGAATAAATCATTTAAAGAGCAAAGCTTTGATTTTATGGAATAAAACCCGCAACCAACTATCAAACAAAAAACAAACAAAATATAAAAAGATACATGAAAAAAAATAAGAACACATTCATATTTTATTTAGATTTATAATCCAATGGCTAGCTGTCTCCATTGATATTGATAGAAGATGACAATCTTGTTTTGACGGAGCCATCTTCCATCCCAAAATATGCCTTAAAAGCCATTTTTACAAACAAGCCAGTCTCCACGACACCTACAACAAAAAACGAATTGCACATATGATCCACTTAACTACGACCCGGACTGGCACAAATAAAATCAACTTTTTTCTGATTAATTGATTAATTTTTTAAAGTACATGAACCGGTTCTTCACAATCATATCAAAATAGTAATTTCTGTAAAAAATGCTGTTTACAGGACTGTAATAGTTCAATATGTATGTGAAGTTTGATGTAATATGTTTTTAACACCCACAAACGTGCATATTGGATTGGTTGCAATATTTGTTTTACTGAAGAACGTTTATGTGACAAACTGGTTCATTTGTGAAAATACAAGTTTCTGACGAAGCAGGTCATTATGATGGACCAGGTCATGGCTGAGTGGATCATTATGTAAAACACCAAAATCTTAAAGTAATTTATTTTATCCAAAAAATAAATATAATTTACAACAAAATCTTGAGTTTTAACTTTGTTAAATTGGCACTATCATGCATCATAAAAATGTCGGAAAAAATAGCCTTAAAATTCAGCATAAGTTTCTATTTATCAAATCAGCATTTTAAATATTGAAAGGAGCAGCATAAGCAGTCAAAATAGTAAAAGTGGCAGTAAAATCAAACACATTGATACACAACAAACCTGGAATAAGATGAAGTTGTGTGTTGACTTTTTCCCAATCCCACTTGTCATCTCTTTCAAACAGCCAGTCAACCAACACGCCACCATTGTCTGTCACCACTGGACCCTGTACAAAGTAATTATAATTAACAAATACCTACTGCATTGTACAGATCTAGATGTATGCATTAACTTTTATTGCCATTCTCCGAAGTCACCTTTTACACCTTTAGAAACAGTTTCTTGCCAATAAACAACATAATCCTGTAAAATGTGTTAAGATATTAATTTAAAAACATGATAAAGATTTATTACAAATATCTATGAAGCAGTCTTTGCATAGAGCCATTATGGTCATTATGAGTTTTCCTATAATTTGACTACATTGTATACATGTACTACCAATAAATACGTGGTCACTTTTCTGCTCCAATCTCAAACTGGATCTACTGGAAAAAGACATGCTGTAAGAGTAAGAGACCTTATGGTTTTGAAAATCTTCTACAGATATTTTTACACCATATAATTGGTTTACTTTTGCTGCACGTTGCCAAATAAGCTAGAAAACATGCATGCTGTTACTACTTCACACTCTTCGCAAACTTGAATTTAACTCGGTCAATGACATGACACAAAGCAACTAAAGTGATAAATACGGATCTATCTGTATACTGTGTAATGTCCTATTACCTCACATATGCCTGCATGAACACATCACGAACACGGTGCATGATATAAAATACTTTTCAAGTTCTCTGTGTTTTACATAGCTCTTGTGAACTAATCAGGACAACAATAAGAAAGCAAATCAAGTTATCATGATCTTGACATTTTTTGTGATCAGCTTCAAACATGCACTGATAAAACCAGTATGAACATTAACCTTTTGTAATGAGAAGCGGCCAATATAAGTGCTGTAAATGCTGGTGTTAATTTGGGTCACTGGGTCAAAGCAGCTCTCAATAATCATATGGACATTCATTTTCATGAATAAAATACATGAACAGCACGTGCATAGTCAGTCATCAATGTCACATTAACATGGTGTTTTTAAAATATAGGTATACCGTGTGATTGCGAACATATCAAAAGAATTGTAATATAATTTATGAATCTGTATTTTTCTCCATGTTTGATTGTGGATTCAGAGAGAATGTATCGATGATGCTCACGCTATATAAAAAAAAGCAATCATATATTTATATTTAAACTGAAAAAGTTATTGTAATTGTTGATCAATGGTAAAGAAAAAAATTAAACCAAACAGAACGGATGGTTTTCTTACAGCTTTATGCTTTGCAATACGAAGGACAGGAACTCCACCCAGCTGCTTTTTGATCTTGTGAATTACAGGTGTATAGGCCATGGGCAAAACCTCAATCGGCACACCCTTTTCCCATGTCTCTCCAAGCTTGGCTGAATCTTTTCTATAATAATCATAAGAGCTCCATTAAAAAGCAGAATTCAATGTATAACAATTACTTTCTAAAAGACCATAACTGATTTGGCTATCAATAGCATTTAAAACTCCTAATTACAATAGCATACGAAGCATATATCTTTAAAATATTCGAGAAAGGTAAACATAAAAAATGAATTATGCTGTCTTGAGATTCTTACCAATAATTTGAGCAGTCATGATTCCATGCTATCTCACCTATAATCAGCTACAATTGCAAATTTCTTGGCACAAGATGCTATGATTTTCTCCTGGGTGAGACATCCACCACCTCCTTTGATGCAATTCAGGTCTCCATCAACTTCATCAGCCCCATCAATGGCCACATCAAGCTGATATTTTGTGTATGGAATTGAAATGACAATCAATTTCTCATCTTTCTTTTATTATCTTATCAATAAGACTTTGTAAATTAGAATTTTGAAATGTCAATCTTATTCTTCTTGTTACAATTACATGTTGTGAGTGCTGCCATTCTGATATGAGTTTTGGTCTATAAACTAATCTTTGAATAATGGCTCTTGCATCTACCATACATATTCTGACAAATTTATTCAATTTTCCAAAATTAGTTCATGCAATGTTAAATAAGAACATTTGACACACCTCTGGGGTTCTTTCGAGATCACTTAGAATGAGACCATTTTGATTTATCAGTTGTCTAGCCTGGAAAAGGAAATATATATGTATATTTTAAATTTTCAAAATAAAATTACAATAGTCAAAAATTCTTAAATTTACAGATTCTTTTTATT
>CM032668.1:40491164-40506271 GCA_019095985.1 Streblospio benedicti | reverse complement strand
ATCAGGTGAGCATAATCTGAACTTGAACCTTAGTGGAATGTTCTACTTGCTATTCTAATTCTGCATAATTGTGTGGTGCTTCAACTATACATTTAAATTATTCTGTTTCAAACAATTTTATAGAAAGTACAAACTGATATAGAAGAGGTGAGAAAATCTTTAGAACACCATGAGCAAAAAATGAGTAGGTACTTTTTGTCTAGACAAATATAATTTGATAATTTTTCTCTAATTCTAGATTTTTTATTTATTTTCGTTATCGTCATTGCCATCATTATTCTTACTTCATTCTTATTTTTTATTCATAAATCTGTTTACTCCAGTACAAATGTCAAAAGCATTAGCTAAGAATGAAAAGGAGTATAATGTGCTACACCAACAGATGCAAACACTGACTGAAAGAACAAACAAACATCATCATTTGATTGAGGTATATTCTTAGTTTTTATATATTACATGGTTTTTATACATAATTTTAAAATCATATCTGTATTTGGCAATTAAATTGGATTTACATGCTTGAGACATAGCGTTGAAAATCCATGTAAAAGTTGTTTGATCCTGCCTGTCGTAGATGGTGTCATTTCTTATAGTTCTTCTTTTTCTGCTTATTTCAATAAACAGAATATGAGCAAATGTGGATGTCAAAATTTCTGAATCTTCTACTTTACTATTACTATGTTTGTAAAGTGTTTGTAATAATCAAGCTTTTGATTTCTTTGCATACAAAGTCAAGCAAATGTCATGGTTAATTGCTACCTTTGTTTCATGTGGAGGCTGCATTGCAAAAAACCCACAATGCCTTGGATCAGCAGCGTCTACTTCTGATCGAGCAACATAACATTATAAAGGTAAGAAGTCTATGTAATTATATTGAATATTACAATTATAGTATACATTGAGTACATGTTAAGTAATAAGAACTTAGCTAAGCAAAGTTGGCCATATAATTTATTGAAATCCGAATTTATCACATTTCTACATTGCATTACCCCGGTACATTTTCTGATACCTTTTTAAAAGGCCCATTTTCCATACTTCAAAGGAAGCGGCAGCGGTAAGCTAGTGGCTGCCGCTGTTCATAATCCATACATTCATTTTGATACATGACCAAAGAATATGAATATGTGTATATAACTTCTTATATACCGAACTCTCTTAGAACCGCACTGTAATGGATTATGCCTCATTTGAAACAATGTAAAGTGGTTCAGGCGAAGCCGCCTCAGCCTAGTGGCAGGCTACCGACTCACCGCAGAATCACTTCCCGAAGCGGCTTGTCAACCAGCCACCTGGCGACTGGTAGTGCCGCCTTCGCATCGCTGCCGCATGTATAAATAATACCCCTATAAAATATCACTGAACCGGTTTGGCAGCAATTTCTTGCCACTGCCGCCAGGGTTCATGGTTAATGGCCCTTACACACATTTTAAGGCATAATTTTAATATTTCTTGTCTTTACAGAAAGGACGTCTAGAGAAAAGTGATGGTCTGTTGACGGAGAGTGTCTACGTCTGCTTGGCAATGACGATTCTCTCGCATCCAACAGCAAATTACATTTTACAACTTATTTGTTAGTATTTCATGTGTTTATTCAGTGACACAAATAGTAGAAATATAATTTGTAATATAATGGCAAAGTTGTAGATGCAGTTACCGTCATTTCAACATGCGTTTTCAAACTATCAGGGGACACCCATGGAAATTTGTAACATGTCGGCAAAAAAAAAACATGTGTTGGAAAGACTGTGCCCACAACTAATTGTAAAATGAATGACTGAAAATAAGTATCATTAGCACAAAACATTAATGGCATTAGAATATAGAAAAAAATAAGGGTTTCATTTGAAAAAGAAATTCTTACTCCTAGGTAACAACGTTGACAGAAAACGTGTGCATCAAACTTGGTTGCCGTGGCTGCTTCGAACAATGTCACTTATATATCTTGTTTACTCCATGAGATATGTAAATAGGAAAATTGGTATCTCGCAAAGGTATCGTTTTCAGATTATGACTGAGAAAATTATTGTTACAAAGTAACACATTGAAATGGTCCATTGTCCAAACCAGATTTAGAAAAAATTCTATAATGTATGATGAATCTCTTTTATTGTTAATATTTGCAATTTGATTTGCACCTTCTAATATTTATGGGTCTCTTTTTTAGGATATCTGCCGTTTTAGAGATGCTGTCATCAGTGGGTTCTGCCATTTTTGGACGATGGAGTAAATTGGGATCAATATCGTATGGAAAAGGGATTGATTGGAAGAAGACTGAATCCACAAAATCTACTTTGAGATAATGTTATCAGTTGGTTGAAATACTGTCTAACATAAAACATTGGTTAACATCTAAGTACAAGTAGTGTCTAATTTGAAAAGGATTGACCCTGAGGACAAAATATATTTTAGGGGCAAGGATTACAAAGTCTAAACTGTCGCAGTTCTAAGTTTGTTTGAAATACTTCAACTGGTTATAACCATCAGTGTTCAAATTGTCAGATTACTTTTTCTTATCCAGACTATTTTATACTTTTTCTAAAGTTTCAATAAAAAAAATCTTGATCATGTGAATTTTACTGAAGTTCAAGTTTATTTCAATGAAAATAGCGTTACATCACTTTAAGTTGTCAGAATGCGCACTATTGTAAATAATGGACAGTCTAAAAGAGCTATGTGTGCATTATGAATGTAGGACAGTCTGCTCAATATCCCCATTACATGACTAGGCTACAGGGATGCACATTTTGTCACGCTCCGCCGAAAAAGTTGAACATTGTTCCACTTAGGGGGAGAGGGGGGTCAAGTTCCTGATATTCCACTATTTTTTGAGCGTCCAAGATTTTTTCACGTGAGCTAAACTTTTTGTGCATGCTGAAACTCTTCATATGAATATTCATCTGTGTGCTGTGGCATTGTTGAGATCAATGTACCATTAACACATGAAATCAATATATGAAATTTCTCCCATACATCCATGAATTGTGAGTGGTAGATGTCTCATTATTTTTATTGTGTAATTTTTATGTTAGTGTCATATGTATACATGTACATTAAATATCATTATATACTGTATGTATGCAAAGGTAATTTTTTAATAAATGAGATCGCGAAGTGCAAAACCGACAGTTTTCTACAGGGCACGTTGATCATGACATTGTGTAATTATATATTATATATTGTATGTATCAAAACAGTTTTATATCTAAGAGGACAATGAACTATGCTTCCACATCGAGCATGCGCTAGTTTTTAATGTTCCATATGTTAAGTCTCCCGTCACGGCGTGTCAAGAAGCATAATCCCATAGCCACACAATAAAAGGCGATTGAGATGTAATCACAATGAATTCTGTCTTGAAATATCACCATAAAATATAACAGACCAAGGTTCTGATAGAATTAAAAGCTTTTTAATACTACTGGTATAATTACACAGTGGCAAGATCATGGCCTCGTCGAAAACTGTCGCATGTCCTCTAGATGTTTTCCCATTATATCCCAACCTGATATTTCCACTTTTGGGGGATGGGGTTCACAAAACAAGAGAGAACATTGCGGAGAATGACAAAATGTACATCATCCCTTAATAAGACTAAATAAGTCGGGTATGTCTTGTGAATTCTCAACTGCTCTTTCGGGTACGGCATGACCACAAATGTTTGAGGGAATGATTAGTTTATAAAACAAAAGACAAATAATGAAATTCTACTTAAAGTTGTCACACATTACACCTTTAAAAACTTGCATAGTTAACTTGAAGTTCTTTCTAGTGGCAGAAAAGTGTAAAAAGTTATATGTCACACATTAAGAATATAGTACAGTCTATATACCATAACATTCTGTGTATTAAGACAAATTATTGTAAGGGACTGACCATCATTAATTGTACAGTGGGTGGGGGTGAGGGGGGGCGGTCATTTGGTATTGATGAGATGAAAAATTGAGCAACATCCCTAACTCTCTACGTTGAAATTGAACCCCCTCCCCCATACGATTTGAATGCTCTCCCCATACGAACATCAACAAACTGAGTGCCCCCCCCCCTCGTCACACACACACATGGATAAATATGATCAACTGCAAACTTTTGTATTATAAAGTTTGATATGGGACAGATTCTCTGAAAACTGTTTAAAGTGTATTGCAATGAATCATTCACTGTTAATGCTCAATGAATACATATTTAGCAATCTATTTGACTTGTGGACATTAAAATACAGCTTGCATATTGCAGGAATGCATCAATTCGTGGCAAAAGTGCGTAAAATATAACCTTTTCAGTTTGAGAATTGAGTGCCCCCCCCCCCCTCTTTGAAATAGAATTGAGCGCTCTCCCTTCTGTGACCAAATTGAGCCCCCCACCAAATGACCGCCCCCCGGTACAATTATTGATGGTCGCTCCCTAAGCAGATTACAGTATTAAATCAAAGACAACTTTACACTACGCGAACATACGGGATTATCAGTACCGTGTGTAGCGTTGGATTAAATCAAACAAAATACAATCCTCAACCTACATCCGTCATTTCTTCACAAAAGCACCTGTCATAATTATAAGTTTTGTGATGGACCATAGCGTACAATAGTACAAAAACAAACACACACAAAGAAAAAAAACAATAACAAACTAACAGGGGTCGTCACAAGATGTCAACACACTACCGTCTTTTAGTCTTTCTGCTTTATACCCAAATAATTCCATGTCTGGCTTGTACAGATTTATAAGCTGGAAATACGTCTGATTTGTGATCTGTTTGTACTCTGGCAGAACTCTGGAAGCACTTTGAGTTTTGTTGCGTCTTGTATTGTATCCAGTGTCTACCTTTTCCCGTTTAATTCCTGAAAGTTTTCTATTGATAATATAAGCCAAATCAACTTCTATTGTTTCTAGTTTGGCAATATAATCAAATCTGAAAAACGAAAACATCAGATGCATGGTTATCATTTTAAGAATCTCTCAGCACATGTGCACATCAATTTTCTCTGGAGGTGAAACTGAAATTAGAATATGGAAATAAATCTTCACCGTCACCAATATCATACAAGATATATATATTCCAAAAGAAAATATATTTGTTTATTATCAATGATTATGGTATGATAAAATAAGTAAACAATTTATCTGTTCCATGAGTTATGAAATGATGCAACCAGAATTCTCACCTCACTGTGCAAGGGTGGCAATTACCATAGTAGGTATTCCAATGCATGTTAACTGAAGCATCGACGTTCCTTTCTTTCCCCAAAAGGTTTAGGATGACTACTGTTTCTATGAATTGATGAAAGCTCATGTTCTTATTCTGTCTGCAATTGCATTAATATGATATTTTTATGCTTTCCATACAAAAACAAAACAGTCAGAATCAAAATAAAGATCAAATCTAAATTATCTATTGCGAATTTGCGATAACAGTCATCTTTCATCTGAAAAGTTGGTCTCTCTGGAGACCAACATATACATATATCTATAAAATTTGATAGATAATACCTTGCTGTGGCAAGATGGATAACAGTATACAGTTTTCGAATCAGTCTACTTTAACAGGGTAATTATCGATATTCTTTGACCCCAGTATACTAGTATATGACTACATCTTTCTAAATAGCTCTCGAACAATTCAATTTGCCATAAAATTCATCTGCCAGTACCTGTAGGGAGTCTTAATTTACTTCCCTCCACTCGTTCATCAAAGCCTACAGAGTAAATGGGCATTTCCATTCCGAGATTAGACCTACACAATATTGTTATTTCAATACCTTTCTCCGTAGAGCTGGTTGTACGCAGACACGAGCCGGTCTAGAGGATGTCTCACAACCATGAACGTGAAGTGTCTCTCCAGGCGGTCTCTAATTACTGGTAGCAAAACCACCAATCACACAAAATAAAGGGTAGTGTAAATATTGGCATTGTGTATTCTTTCTCCGAGTCTATAGGACTGTATCTCATAGTCACTGCTGGGACTCGAACACCAGACAATTAACTACCACTGTGATACCCTATCACTGATAAAACATCTGCCTTCAAATCAAGCACACGACGAAAAGACTTCCATTTGGTGCAGCACACTTTCAAGAAAGGGAACACTACACTCTCACTTTTTATCCACGATCTGGGGGAATATAGGGACGACAAGATTCAAGTACATGAAGTATGTGTGTAATCGTTTTTGACTTCTTCAGTGCCTTTGATTCTGTGCCTCAAAACATACTTCTCCAACAAGTGTTTACAGAATTAGTAAAGAAAGGATATTGAAAGTACTACATGTAGTTGATTTGCAATGTGTTAATTAGTTATTATCCCATGAATATCCTCTTTCATGAATACCCTAGGAGCAAAGAGCTTTGGTGTATGGCGCTCACCCAGCCTGGGTCCTTGTTGTCTTCGGAGTTTCCCGAAACTGATTCTAAATGATTGGTGACTAGATATGGGAACAGATGTCTGCTTCAATGTATCTTGGTACCCTAGTCAATAACCAGTTGAAGTGGAACTCCCACATCAACATGAATGTATGTGAGATGCAACCAAAGCAATGAGTTCTCTAAGATTCAATCTGCCTCATAGCTTGAGAGACCTGAAAATACTAGAAATATTTTTCATTTGGTCGCTCTGTGCTGGAGTACGCCTCTCAGGTATGGCACCAAGAAGGACATCTCAAAATTGAAGCAAGTCCCACGTAACGTAGCACATGTATGTGCATCAAGGTAGCTCAGCCAAGTCCAGAGGTCTCCCATTAGAACACTATCTCGAGTTTCCTATCTCGACACAGAAACTGTCAATTGCAATGTAGTAACTGTGGGCGCCTTTAATGCGTGCTTTGGTTGAAAGCGACCGAGAGCGCTGCGTACTCCAAATCATCTCCAAAACATCAAGCTCATTAAAGAATAAAATCAGAATGCGATACAGCCTAATATACTCGGAGAAAGAGTCATGTGATGTTAATCAATGTAAGATACATATTACACAAAATATCCCAAGTTGTATTCACGTTTGAACGGTGGCCACCATTTAATGATCAGGAAGTTTATCTAAGAATTCAGTGAGGTCTTGATGCATCAAGTGGCTGTGGGTTTGGGGGTCTCAGTGATGGTGTGGTGTTTCAGTGGAATCCAGCCTGAGGATAAGCTGATAAGCGGGAGGCGGGAAGTTGCACGTGACACCCTAAACAGATGTCATTGTCACGCACAGGCTCCGGCGTGAATTTAATAGAATGGGATTAGGACAACGTAATGCCTGAGGAAACCACACGTGAAAACGATGAAGGACCACCGGAAACGCCCACGGCCCCACCCACACAAGACGTTCGGCAATCACACATCTAACTGAGGGGGGTGGGGATCGGGATGGGGGCGAGTAGGGCCGAACAACATCAATCAAGTTCAAAAGTGTGTTCATATAAAACCCACTCTAATGCTTAGTCAGTGAAGTGATGGCGACAGAACGGACAGAATAATATTCAGATGTGAACATGAGCATCCACATCGATCATTATACAAATTTACAATTAGCTAATATCTGGGGAGGCGTTGCTAGTGAATATTGAATTGACCAGTACCTGCACTTTGAAAATCCTGCAGATACAAAATCCCATATCGTAGCAAAGAATCTCCAAGAACCTTTTGCGAAATATTCAAATTACTCAACAAACCTACAACAGAATTATTCATCAGTATTCACAGTCAAAAAAAAAGTTCTATGATGACAACGTCAGAAGACAACTTGTTGGTCAATATTTGTTATCATGTAGAGGTTCGTACGGGCATTAACTTCTACAGTTTGAAGTTGTGTTTCAGTTGTCAAGGGTAGGTTGCAGATTACTGCATTCAGATCTATTTATTATCCCAATTAAAGTATTTTTTCTTCTACTTTTAGTTTCCACAAGTGAATTGCATCTTTGCTAATTCGTACCCGTGTTCTGAAGTAAGACATGCCTCATGGTGGTCATTCCAGATTTGGCGTTCTGGCAGAATATCACGCCGTGTTTGTCGTCTAGTAGAAACATTTGTACAATTCTCTTCAGATCTTTTCTCCTGAGATTGTCATCCATCTGTCCGTACGGGAAGATGCGGCGATTGTGGGTTGAGATCGTGGAGCACAGTTGGTGCAGGCGGTGCAACCTGTGCTTGTGTGGAATGTCACCATCGTGCGGAGTGCCTGTAATTAAGTTGGTGACGGGTTTCACTGAATATGAATATAGTAGAACCTCCCTATTACGGTCACCTGTGGGGGCGAGTTAAAGTGGTCTTAATGGAGAGGTAGTCTTTTCATGGAGGTTCCCATATTGGAATCAGTTTGAAGGATTGGGACTGAAAAAAGTGGTCTGATTATGGAGGTGGTCTGATTATGGATGTGGTCTTAATTGGAGGTTGTATATAATTAATGACCAGTATAAAACAAAGACCATTCAGACTACGTGTGAGTGTCTTCGAAGCATGGGTAGCCTTTAAAAAACGAAACAGAAGACATGTAGAAGAACAATAACACAGAGAACAGAGTTTACACAGTTTGAACGCCATCTATGGCCGTATGCACATGTATCGACGTTTCTCAATAAAACCTACACCATCGACAAATGATTCTTCGATGTTGTTGCCATATCATGATATAGTATATATTTACAGTTAAGAGCTAAAAACTGCCATTCCGAGTCAATAAACTTTAAATGTTTCAAGGTCAGGGTATAGCAAACGAGATTCTGATACCTGTATGCGAGGACTAAATAATCAATGCAGTCCAATCTGAAGCATGCAATAAAAATTGATACCTTTTGAGTATTTTTTTTTGTACACCACTCGTGTTTTCTGACAGCCATGGATACACTTGTAGCATGAAACGTGTCATATGCACATTCTGTCTTTACTCAGTCATTATCATCTGTGTGTATGCCACATACTTTCATTATAGTAAAAGCAATCATCGGTTGAACAATGTTAATGCTGACTGTTCGAGTAATTTCAGAGATATATATGTGGAAAATGGTTACAATTTCACGAAAAAGTAAGTCATAGTACAACCACTATAAGCCCGAAACTACTAGAATGTAGGTGTCAATTTGTGAGGTATATGCAGCCTGGCTCATTATGTTGATGCACGTGCAATGTTTATAGTTCTGGTCATGACTGACAAATGGAAAAGAGTTAACTAAAAGTGTGAAGACTTCAAAGCTAAAACTAAAGGAATAGAATTTTGAATATAAACTGTAAAATTGAATGTACCTGGTATGCAACATAAGGTCTCATTTTAATACTATATTCTCTCTTTTCAATGAAAAGGAGACTGAAGATCTCGAAACTAGTAGAATATATTTGATTTGTTTGATGAATAAAGCAGTTAAAAAAAGAAAAAAGAGAGAATATAGTATTAAAATTTGAATATAAACATGTAGCAACCTTGGATGACCACACTGCATATAAACTTTGTTAATGCGGTTGCTCATGTCAACAGTGTGTGCCCAGATACTGTAAGACTGCTTTGCTTATTAGAGACAGTGCACAAGAGATTCCCCTGAACCCCCATGACAGAATATCCATATTTCTGTTTCAGCAATTCACGCGCATGCGTGACAATGCGGTTCAGTGATACGTCACTTCCGGTGACAGCCCTGTTCAGCGCGCCTGGTTCCGGAAACACGTGGCTAAGACAACTGATAGAGCAGATCTCAGGGAAGACTGCAGATATACTGAAGTGGCAGAGTCGTATTTTTCTTTACATCCTTTTTTTCTTCCTTTTGTCACCCCAATATAATCATAATATATAATGCCACAGTCGAAATCCCTAAAATCACTTGCGTCTACAGCCAATCAGAGTACCGGTAAAGCTCGTTTGCGTATACGCCTTGAAAAAATATTGCACACAGTCATGGCCAAAAGAGAGTCGCTACTGTAGCTGATATAAGCTTGACACCATTTCGACCAATCAGAGGCCTCTGGGAGTCTTCTGTTTACTAGTAGCTCATATTCAATGATGGCAGGAAAAAAACTTAAGTATAGCAAGTTGTTTGTATTTTCGTCAATCAAAGGCAATTATTCATCTTTTGTGTGGCTGAGGCACTTTTTAATGGCCGAAGTTCTCACAAATTTGGCCATTTACTAGTCCAGATAGTTCACATGGGCGTGTTAGTGTTACAATCATCTGGATGCACAGAACGCCAAATTAATGCCAAAATTCAGGAAATCCAGGCTCTTCTCCCTAATTTTGACCATGTCTTGACGACATATAGTGTGAGGTGCGACTCTTGCTCACGTTTTCACCCCCAGGCCAGCGGTTTTGGGTATATCGAGGATTTGGTACTTCACTTCATCACTGTTTCTTACATAATCTGAAGCAAATGCTAACACTGCCAGCACAATTCCTCTTGCACCAAGTGGCTGTAGACCCACTTATCCGTCGGAGGTTGGTGGTGGGGATGGGGGTAATAAAAAGGGTTGAAATTTCTCAAAGGCAAGTGCATGAATGGGCTTTGAAAAGAGTTTTAATTTTCTCATTTCTCAAAGCCCATTGATGCAGTTGCCTTTGAAATTTACCCTCCTGAAGGTGGAGGCTATGGATGATTCAAATTCTAATAGGCATGCTACAGTAGAACCTCCAATTAAGGCCACCTCTATAATAAGACCACCCTTCTCGCTCCCAATCTTTCAAAATGAATACTCCATACAACGACCACCTCTGCATTGAGACCACTTCAACTCGGTTCCACAATTTGTCTTAATAGAGAGGTTCTACTGTATTTAATGCGCCTCAATATCAAACTATGGATGTGTTTTTACTACAGGCATTTACACAGGGTCTGTGTTCAACGACACGTCTCTGCTCGAGGGAGGCTTTCTGGGCGAGGGCACAAGAGATGGGTCGGTGATTGCCGTCAAAACGCATTATCCACCAAACATGAATCTTACATACAACGGCACTCACAAAGCTCCTATTAGCTGGGACAGGTATTTGATTTACCCTGTTCATCACTTTATATTCTTTGCCACAGAGCATGCAAATAATACTGTTCAACTTATTTTGGTGATCATTGTACATTGAATGAATAATCAATATGTCACTTATATAGATTAGATAGTAGTGTCTTATATTCATGTACGCAGTGCTTTGAATAGTCATTTTAATAGTCACTTGAAATGGTAGAAGACTAGGCATGCTTGATTCTCTTTCCCCAACAAAACTTTGTGTTATCATGCGCATATTGGATATCTTGCTGTGCCAGATTGATAGTGTTTAACGTTTGTAAACGCATCATAACAAACTGTCCATTCAAAATATAGATGTAAGGCGGCCATATTGAAATTCAAGATGGCGGCTAAAATAATGGTGCACTAACGTGTGTCATCAAAGACCATATCAAAATTGATAAAAAGCTGAAATTTTGGCACTTTTGTACTAAAGTAAATGTTTCTTTAAAATTTGGACCCTAACAGCCTAACTACTAATAATCGCAGAGCCATCGTACTGATCCGCAACCCGGAAGACGCCATGGTGGCGGAGTTCAACAGGAGGAGAACAGAAGACCACACATCGTATGTCGACCCAGTTGCCTATCGCTCACAAAGTTAGTACATATGAATGTGTACTGAACACCTATACCGGCATTGAAGCCACTGAGAGATCCAGGTTCTGTATAGAGCTCTGTTGAGTTCATGTTATTTGTTACAGTGTACCGACTTTTAAATAAATATTATTTGACTTGGCTCGAGGTTTGCAGTGGGAGATGTTGGGAGTGATAAGGGAGGGAAGGCGCAAGCGTGTAAATACATCATTTGTAGTAACAAAGGCGCGGGCGCCATTTTTCATCGCTTTGTAATGTGTATAATTGTAACCAACATAATTATACTAAATTTACCAATGACATTGCTCTTACACTCAGTATTATGGCCGGATCTAATGTTATTAGCGTATGAAAAAGGAGGGTGCTCCGTTCCACGTAACCTGGAAACAGTATGAGCCTCAAAAAGTTCCTACTTTTGCTTTCCCTTTCCACGAGCATATAATAATATTATAGAAGATACAGGACTAGACATCTCCCGTATACATGTAATTCACTGTTGTTGGGGTCTTAAATTCATACTACACACATATCGTTTCTTTTGCAATTTTAGTGTGGCGAATATTGACCAGACACTACATGAGAATGTGGCCCAAACACCACTCAAATTGGTTCCAGTCTGGCCTCTGCCTGCACGTTGTACACTATGAGAATCTCGTGAAAAACCTGGAAGAAGAACTGCGCAGACTGGTGCGCTTTCTCAACATCAAGCAGCTCTCTGAACAGCACTTGCAATGCGTCATAATGAACTCCCGTGGTGCTTTCAAGAGGCCACCACACCCAGTGCCGCAGGGCATACTGTCCGCGTGGGTAAAGGAGCGGGTACCGAAGGCCATGGCTCTTGTGCAGAGCTTGGTGAGGAGGTACTACGAGGTAGCGGTATGACGGCAACAGTACAGAGTAGCTAGAACTGCATGGGATTCTGTTCACCAAAGATGACTTGTTGGTGTGATACGTACAATAGACGTGCATTAAAAAAAAAAACAAAAAAAGTTAAACAATGAAGTAAAGGGAAAAGAAAAGAATGGCCGCCTCATCTTGACCCTCGATCAGGATTGGATCTTGAAACCAAAAGACACGTACATTAAAGAGACCCTGTAGAGCTTTGTGACAGTCCATTGTTCCTTTTTCTTCGATTTGCTTACACGTAGGAGAGATACAGCCTTTAGCCTGGCCATTGTTTGGATGGTCTGAGTATCCAGAACAAAGATAGCATTATACTAAATAAGAAGAAAAACCCTAACCCCTGATCATGATACCCTGAGGGATTTACACGAACCAAGACCACAACTGATAGAATAATTAAATACATAGTATTGAAACACATTGAAGAGTAATTATATTAGTATTACTGCCATTTTGAGTTATTGTTATCAGCTTCAATTGTACTGACCTTCCATTTGTTGTGGACTCGAATCTTCTTTCGTGTCGTGATCTCTTACGAAATGCAAAATGTACATGTAGTAAACCGCGCATGTTACTATTGCCAACACAACCCTACAGAAAAATATTCAATGGGTTTTCACATTTGATAATTTTTATGATGGAATTGACAAAACTTAATCAATTAAAAGTTTAGCCTATAATTAATGAATAATATAGATACAAACTAGATTATTTACCTCCTTTGTATCCCCATGAATCAATTTGATGTTGCATACTACGAAGAATGTAAAGTACAATACAAATACATAGGTCTGCTATAACCATCTAGGTTGAAATGAACAAAAAGTATGAGGCGCGTCCTGTCGAAATCAATAGTTACATGTGATATAATGTCTTTGATCGAGCCGTTAACAATTTGATGTTATAACATCATAAAGGATAGACTCTTGCACTATTACTTTATTGACAACCTATAAAACGGTGAATACAAAATGTGCCGTGTAAAAAAGTGTCAGTGTGTAGATCTATGGTTCGCGTATAATGGTGTATAATTGCTGTAAATCTATCAACACAAGTGACAACATACACGAAACAATTAACCTCTTTTTTTTTGGTCCCCATCCCCCCCCCCCCACATACACACACACATACCACTTCCTTATACACCCCCCCCCTCCAATCAATATAACATAAGTATGGTATTAGTCTGAGTTAGATATTGAGTCTGAGTCGTGAGTACTCTCAACAACCAACCAACCAATGCTAAATACATTCAATGATGTTTTGTTAGCCTTCTGCAATGGTAAATGTAAATGTTGCAGTTCATTGTCTACTATCCAGGAGTGCTGTTCATTCGACACATTTAATTGGCACTCAATTTTACCTTTCTTAATTCCCTGGGGAACATACAACACTAGCTGGCTGAATACAGTATTTGCTGGTGTAGCACACACGTGCTAGTCAGCCAGCTGAACCCCTCTTTTTAACTGAACCCTGTTGAGCCGCGTTTTGCAACCAGCCGTGTTTTTCAACCGGTTGCATTTCGCGTTCACGCGTTTTGCGACCAGAAAGGGGTCTGGATCCACGTTTTGCAACCACAACGCATTTTGCAACCGCCAATGCAAAATGAAACCTGCATATATATTTTTTAGTTATTTTCTACAATACTAAGGCATCGACCATTTGATCTCAGGGGGGTTGCAGCTATTTTCACCATAGCTTTTCGTGAAAAAGATACTTAAAGATTTTCAACTTCTTGACCTATTTTCAACTGGCAAGAAGCTCCAAAATAATAAAATAAATATCATTTGAAAATTAGAATCCTCCCTATTGTTTACTCACATCTTTCCAATGAAGACACTAAGGACCATAGACTCATCGCTAAGACCCAGCACTTCTGACAACCGGCGGTACACCTGAAAAACAGCATGATTATAATAAAACACCCATCAAAGGCACTAATTCAATATAGATTTGCAATATTTTTGGTAGATGCTGGGCACATGAAATGAACCTGTTTCAATCGTGAATTATGCATACCTTTGATGTTTTCTGGACCTGGTCTCCTACATAGATTTTACGGAACTGTTCGAAGAAGCTGAGCATAGCAAGATCGAGCTTCTCACAGCCTCCGCGCGACAGCCGCGCATCCGTCAGACGCATCAACTGCAGCACCCTGAAGCAACCAGCCTCACTCACTACTGGGTCATTTGTCAGTATATTAGTTATATAGGGTATGTAACTCATGAAAATTTGCTCACTGACCGCAGGACTGGCAATTATAAACATAAAGTAGCCAGTCCTGACAAATGTGTCTGCCCCTTAATTATGTTAATATCGAGAACGCCAAAAAAGTAGCATGCCTATCGAGTCGCGAACTTTTGAAACCAGAAGGCCCTGGCAAAAATCAGCACACACCAGACTATTGCTATCGTTACAGCATTGTATTATCAAAAAAGCCATGAAAAGCTGCCTCACCTGAGACGAGCTCTCCGTCCACGGCGTCGTCCTCGTCGGTGGAGGCGAATGACACGCGGCCGCCAATCACAGCCCCTATCACATTCACCAGCCACGTCAGCCGGCCTGCAGGGAGCAACACAAGTACTGAGTCCACGAGTTCATTCTTCAATAGATCCAAAGAATTAAAATTGTGCTTCCCACGGGTCACATTGAAATA
>CM032668.1:40448707-40481107 GCA_019095985.1 Streblospio benedicti | reverse complement strand
TTAATCTTTGTTAAATATGGTCAAATATTGCATTAGATTAAATCCGCTTAATTAGACATCATGTTTATGGTGCCTATTACTAAGAAACCAGTCAAAACATATTGAAGAACTCGCACAAGCAAACAAATAACAATTAAAAGGATCTACTAGTCGTGCTCGTCAAAGCAGATAATGTGCAAGAACTCAAACCAAATCACCTGTAAATATTCCAATAGGTAGAGACCAGACGATCTAATGGATGACGTACCACCGTGAATGTGAAGTAATTGTTTAGTCTGTCTACAATACCTGTAAAAAAATCGTATGGTTCATCAAGTTGCTAATAAACATGTTTTATCATATGCAAATTCAGTTGGGTCTTGTTTTCTAGTGTCAAAAGTATTTTGATAGTAAGTCATTCACTGAAGTTACTGATAAAGTGACATAGTTACTGCTATGATAACATTTATCAATCAATGGAAATGCGTCTTGTAGTTTATGATAATATGCTCATTATCATTTTTCAATTACTATATCAAACAGAATTTGTTTCATTCATTCGTGGGGCCTCATTTTGTTATGTGAGTTTTTATCAACTAAAGTTTGCATATGATATGCGTGTATAACAAATGTGAGCATTCATATAAAAGGCTGGTGTCAATAAGAATTGCCACTCTAGAGCTACTGGAATCTTTACACACCACACATATATGTATGTATTGTTACTTTGTCAATAACTTGTGACCGTGTATACTCGAGATACGAGGATGAGTGATTGTGTGCAAACCCACTTTTAAAAAGTCTGCTAGTCGAAGCCAACTTTGGCTGCGTATCAAACCGCTGGGGGTATACATTATTTGATCATACATTGTTTGTTTACATTGTCCGATAGAATGGAGGGCTTTTAGGTCTCAATAAACCAGGTCATGACACATAACTGTAGGCCTATATGACGTGAATTGAATGGGTGATATTTACCGGCTTGCTTTAGTAACAACATAAATCTTGTCTACATTTTTCACTAAATTGAAGAACACGAGTATCCAATTTAGAAAAAAATATATAATTTAAGTACAATTGAGAGTGTTACCAAAAACATTGCAGTTTTAGTACTTGCAAAGTGTCACATTCTAAAACATATTTACCATTGTGATCAAAATGTTGAAGACTGTGCAAACCATACTGTTCTGTCCTCCCACCCCAAACGTCCAATGTTGCTGATGTGTTTTTCACCAAACCTTAGAAATGACATAGATCTATATCACTTATTAGGTGTATATAGGATTGATTAGCACGTATCAGGGTTTTTCAACAACACTGTATCGTCCAGTTAGGATATTTCAGTACAGCAGGTCCAGGATTTCTGAGAGAGGGTGTACCTGGTGGTGTGGCCCACTTGTGCTAGCACACAGCACACGCGCACGCACACAAACAGGCACGCACGCACACTGGGACTGAGTTTGGTTTACAGTTAAAAACATCCTTCCCACAATCAGTATTCAAACTCACAATCTCTAGCATCAGATGTGTTTGGTGCCTTCCCATTTAAACTACAGCAGTACATTATCCAACCAGCCAGACGACAAAAAAGACAAATTACTTTCTAAATATGCTTAAACTGTAACAATTGAGATTTTTACTTACAGAAAATGTATATAAATTCGAGTGCATACGTTTTGTGTAACAGATAATGGCATACCAGTGTTATAGACCAAGAAATGTTTCCAAGTTGTCATGCCAGCCTTAGGATTTGAACAATACAGCACTTTATGCTTTTCGTCCACCGTGAATCGCCTGACCAGAGCAACTAAAGTTTCCTTATCTATTGCCATTAGCTCTTTAGAGTCAAAATTTGATATTGGATACAATGCACGAAATTCTTGAGACAGCTTGCTGCACTGGTCTTGCAGGTGGGATAGGCGTCTAGGCGTTGCCTCTACAGCATCTGCAATGTAACGGCATAACTTGCATACTTCATGCTCACTTAAAATTTGCAGCTCATTTTAGTTTAGACACACATAGTAGAATTTGAAATGTGGTACAAGCTGTTGGTTGCCACCCTATTGTGCGTGTTTGTTTTTATGTTGTTGTTTTTTATTTATTTTTTGCGTGTGCTAAATTTAATTATACTGTTATTTCCTTTAAAAAAGAAAAGAAAAGAACAACAAAAAACAGACCAGCCAAAGAAAAAAAAGCACCAAGAAGAGTAAAAAAAGACTTCTATTTAAACTGGAAGAACAAATGAGCAATTACCATAATTTTGCAAATAGTTATCTAATCCGTAATAATTCGTGCCGTTGGCTATTATGTAATAATAAAATAAACATCCAACGAGAATTGCTGCTAGCGGTTTCAGTCTGAAAGTACAAAATAAATCTTATTAGATGTGTAGATGAGAAAATGTACACAAATAGTTTGTATATATTTTGTATTGTTGCCCCGTCTTTACTTTTCTTTTCTTCCTTACCTTTTTGTTTTCTGTGCCTTTTCTCTCCTGTCTCGCTTATTCTTTTTCTTGTGACAGTCGGGTACGTAGTTTTGTACTTTCTTATTATTATTTTAACAGAAAGTATTTAAGCGTAGCGCTGACAAAGTACTCGGGAACAAAATTCAGTGAGTATCATACGTATGATTGATTGAAATATATGAATGGAAGGTTGAAACACGCAATACGATGTGAGTCAATTCATCCCCTGGGCTATCTATCATTGGCACATAAATTATGGTGAATGGTCTGCTGACCAAACAAGTTCTATCCAGAATGGTGTTTTCGCTGACGTAGCTTTATTTTCTCATAAATTATTATGATGTGATGTGAATAAATAATGTTGCATCACTTGAAATGCGTTTTATATTGAAAATTTATAGCTCTTTCTTATTTCGTGTATCAACGTTGTCAAACATATGTTCCATGTGTCCCGTGTGTGCTATATATCTATTAGACTCGCCTCCATTCACATCAATTAATAGGAAACTTTTATGTTCTGTAACAAGACTAGCAGATTTACATTTTCACCAGTAGATGGCGCCTTTTCATCAAAAAATGGGGGTGTGTCATATAGCCTTTACGTTATTTTCGACACCACCGTGATGTTCGTTAAAAACTTTGTCTGGTAAAGAATGGGAATGTACTCAGTGCATGTGCCCTTGCTTCTCACATGTTGTCACGTCACAAATCCGCAGTCGGCCAATCACAGGCGTCCGGTCAGGCCATGTGAAGTACTGACAGTATTCTGTATGTTTATGTGTCAAGAATCATCAGTTTAATCACTCGAAATCAGTTGATAAACACATACTTATAGTAAATTCTCATGCTTGATAAAGTTGCGAATTAAAGAGGATAACAGACAGCGTCAACAACTCGGTAAGACTTTAGATTCTCCGTCTTGAATGATTGACCCTGGAAAGGCATGTCAAGATGTACTTGACGGACAAACCTGTCAAATGTCTGGGCCGTTAATCGGTGTTAATTATGGGTGTGTATGTATTTTGACTCTGTAATATTGGCGTCAATATAGTCTTCTACAGTTTTAATTATCAATTGTGGTTTTAGAAAGTGATTCTATAGGTATTTGAGTCGGTCGGCTGTTGCTAAATTCTGCAGCAGATGACGGTTTATTTAAATCACACAGAAAACCCGGGGTGGTGACTCATACATTGGTGAAGTGAGCAGAGGTGTACTGATCAACTAGTTGGTCACTTTAACCTCGGAGACTTAACTAGATCTGTTCAAGTATGATGTAGATGTATGTTATTGCATAAGGAACTACTGGTTTAAAGAACAGATAGATATGTTATGCAAGTCCCATGTAAGTTGATCATGTATCATGTCATGTCGGGTGTCATGTCTTTAGAAACATGAAAATTGGCTCACCTCCATATTGATTTGGGCACAATCATATTCAAAACACTGCCACAGATAGTCAATGGTAAACAGTTTGTATTGAATATAAGACCACATTCTTTTCATTTGTAAATACATGAATACATCAATAATGCACCAAAGGATAAATCATATAGGTTCTCTTTTGATACTTATTGTCTGAGCACTGTATTTGCTCAAACATGAGGTTTACAATATTGGACATTTGCCAAACACAGCTCAACATTTTCATTCACAAAATCAGAAATAAATGGATAACACAATTGGGAAACTAATGTGCACACAAAAATGTCTATCATCGCAGTTTTGGGCATCATTAGACTGTTATCTGCTAGCAAAAATATTTGCACTTGAATATGGTGTGTTTAAATGAACATACTGAGTTGTTTTTTAGATAAGGATCCCATGTATTTATGGAAGAGAGCAGTGCACATGCACTTGCTCATTCACTGGTTTGGTAATACATGACGTGGGAAGGATGGATCAATGATTCAATGGCACCATAATAAAACAGTCAGATTTGTTGACACACCCCAATATCATATAAACACCCAAACATAATTAACCTACATGGCTTATCACAGCTTAACATTCACTATCATTCCAGCATAGTAACTTTGATATACGGGTAAATTGATGTATAGTTTATCATAAATGATAAAAGTTTATTGATCTGTATAGTTACTTTTCTCCCACACACGTAGCAAAATGGTATTGATCATCAATATATTATGTATGGGTGGTCATTTAATGTATAATACATATAGGTCCGGGCAGATGAGTGGTCAATGTTATTGTTCTGAGCTGAATGAGTTAGGTTCTTAATTATTGCTACTTGTCTGTTTCTTTTTATGTATCTACTTCTTTCATTGATAATGCTGCAACAAATAGTTTGATTTCGGACTTATCAGCCTAAGCGTAAGTTTATTGCACTCTCAATGTCAAACCGAGCTTGAATGAACGAAAAAGTTATCTGGTGATGCGAACACGTTTGTCAAATATTTGCACACACTTCTAGTTTAGACTAAAGGATGTAGTCCGTTAAAGGATATGGCTTCGTAATTAAGATAAAATCAGGCCATTCTTGGTGCTCTCCTTTAAAAGTACAAGTTTGTACCTGTATATCCGTTATGTGTGTGTTCTATGCAAAACTATATAAGATGTCTGACTGAATGGTGTTTTACGCCATTATCGTAAATCTGTCTGCAGAATCAATGTCATATGCAAAAAATTTATAATGGGTTCAGTTTTCATGAATGTGACATTGGGTGAACAAGTGAAGGGCAAATACAGAAGTAAATGGTAGATGTATTTCATATACCACACTTTAAATTGTCTACTTATTACTTTTAACTCGTTTAAAGTTTAAAAAGATTATAAAGTTCGATTAAAATTCTATTAACTGTCAAAATGATTATTATTCAACGAACTAAAATTTTGTTTTGTTTTCTTCAGGTACACACGAGTTCAGCCTCCAAACGCTGTAGAACCACCAGAGACAGCTCCTAGTCTTCTCCAGTTCCATCAGCTTGCCACACAAACTACAGAATCTCTGGTACTTCACAGCATGACCAAGGCGGAAGCATGGCACACCGGCTATGTGCCTTGTAAAGATTTTCCTCCAAAGAAAGTGAGCATCTCCGAGACCGTCGAAATTAGGGATGAAACGCCAAGAATCGAAAATTGTTACGATGACGCCAAAGTCTTCAATCAACAGCCGAAGAATGGATACTACATGCCCAACGGATTTCATACGAGTGCTTCTGTGGCAAGCACCTTGTCCGAAGTCTCAGAATGCGAGCAGTGCAATGCTTGCAGAGGGGATAATGAAGGTCTCGATGAGGCATCCAGTGAATTGTGTCTTCTGCAAGGAAAATGCAATAAGCATAAGCAGGAACTTGAACTGTTGGTGAAAGCCAATGCCCTGTCATTAAAAAATGGAATTGTGAAAAGCCACGGCGATGGGTCAGATTCGTATGCCAAACACAACCCCTTGTCAAATTACCAAAATTTTCAAAGGAAGAGAACACCAAGTGGTGGTTCTGTCATCAAGCAAATTCAGTATGCACTCGAGAAAGAAGAGGAGGAAGTGAAGAAAGCATGCCAAGCATGTGGCTGTCGGTGGAAACTCCACATAGTCATGTTTACTCTGCTTTTTGCCAACCTTTTGAACTATATGGACAGATACACTATTGCTGGTGTCTTGCTTCAAATTCAAGAATTTTATGGCATTTCCAATGCCGAGGCTGGCCTTTTACAAACATCCTTCATCGTATTCTACATGTTGTTTTCTCCATTGTTCGGCTTTCTTGGAGATCGCTGGAATAGGAAATATCTGATGGTGGTAGGCATTTTTTTCTGGGCTCTCATTACGTTAGCTGGCTCTTTCATTCCTGAAGACAAGTTCTGGTTGTTTTTGCTCATGAGAGCGATGGTGGGTATTGGCGAGGCGAGTTACTCAACCATCGCTCCAACCATCATTGCTGATCTGTTTGTTAAAGATGAGCGCTCAAAAGCTCTATCTGTTTTTTACTTTGCAATTCCAGTTGGAAGTGGCTTAGGGTATATCGTTGGAGCAAAGACCGCCAAGTTGCTAGGAGATTGGCAGTGGGCTCTGCGCGTGACGCCACCTTTTGGAATTCTCTGTTGTGTTCTCATTTTGGTCTTCGTTGACGAGCCAGCACGCGGTCATGCAGAAGGGGGAAGCAATCTTCAACACACGTCCTGGGGTCAGGACATGAAGTACTTGCTAAAGAACAAGAGCTTCATGCTGTCTACGATGGGCTTCACATGTGTGGCGTTTGTTGCTGGTGCCCTTGCTCTGTGGGCACCCCCATACCTGGACTACTCCATCCGTCTCAATGGCTATGAAATGGAAACTAGCGAAGTCTCTTTGTACTTCGGTATCATCACTTGTGCAGCTGGCTTCATTGGTGTGGGTCTTGGTTCAGAAACTGCTCGTCGAATGCGGAAGATCAATCCAAGGGCCGACCCGTTGGTTTGTGCCTTTGGTCTTATTATGTGTGCTCCTTTCTTGTATGCGGCGTTGATTATTTCGAGGTATAACGTGCCTGCTACGTGGGTGCTGGTTTTTGTGGCTGAAGTGTTCCTTTGCCTGAATTGGGCCATTGTTTGCGACATTCTCATGTATATTGTCATTCCAACCCGACGCTCAACTGCCGAAGCTGTTCAAATCCTCTTGTCCCATGCTCTTGGTGATGCCAGTAGCCCTTATATACTCGGTGCTGTGTCCGATACGCTTCGAGCTGGTGATAACTCGATCTTTCAGAATTATCTAAGCCTTCAGAATTCGCTTTATATGACGTGTTTTGTGGCAGTTCTCGGTGGAGCCTTTTTTCTTGCCAATGCGCTCTTCATTGAAGAAGATAAAGCAAAAGCTGACAAGGTTATTAAAAGTGCTTTAGAAATGGAAATTACCGTGACCGTCTCAGAAATAGTTCAAAGTCAAACTGTTTAGAATTACTACTATGAAATTCAGCCACAAATTGTGATATACTTCTTCATACAATTTAATAAGTCAATATGTGGGTTTTGTATAAGAAGAACTGCATTGCATATGTAGCTTGTTAGGATGTAATTTATTGCATTAAAAATGCAAAGAAAGATTTGTGATTCATGTCAGTACTGAATGCATGAACCAAAGTATGTACAATTGTACATTATGTAGTCAATTTTACAGGAATTCAATGGAAATGTCTAGCCAAAGTGGGAATTGGAAGTGCTTATTTAATTTGTATGCATGTCATACATGGACAGTCACTAGTAATTTGGAAGCAAATGCTAGGATAAAATATATTGGGTATATATAAGATTTGGAATGTGTATTTGATTATGTTCAAATGTTATCGTTTATATAGTTGGTATTTACATTTTTTCTCTTGATTTTGCCATTTTTGCTCCACATGATGAAGTTATTTTCTTGCACTTTTATATATTACTTTTCAGCTCATGCTAAGTATCATGTATACCGTATGTAATATTTACTACGTAACTGATGTAATATCTAAGATCTTGAGAACTTTATAATCTGAAAATGTTCAATGCAAAACTAAACAATATTTATGCTAGGATGTTGAAATCAGTATTTAAGTAATGTGCTATAGAAATATCTGGAGTCATGTTTTTGTGTGTGTTGAATGTAAGGATTATGAGTATAAAGTTTCCATGGTATGCTTGTGAACGTACATCCATTTCTGTGTGTTAATATTGTCGGTTCAGTATATGTATTATGTGATATGTAGTATTTAGGAAATGTTCACGAGAAAATGCATTGTTTGACTAATAAAATGTTGCTATATGCTTAATTTTGATTGTTAATTTTTCAATTATTAATACAAGAATCAAGAAATATTCAATTTCAAATTTGGAGTAAACAATGTTTATAATGACCTATTTGGAGTGCTGGGAAATAATAGCTGTTTAGACCAAACGGATAATTCAAATGATATTTTGAAAGCGTGTCCCATCGCAAATAGATAAAACCTGTAATAACGTGAAAGTCTGTACCAACTAACTTGTTGGATAGTGATAAATGTGATCCAAAAATTGAAGGCTAGAAACCTTGCTTCAGTCCTAAAAGATTGTCGTAAAGAAGCATAAAATATCAGAGGAGACTAAATTAAAATACTTTCAGTTCAATTTGATACAGATAAGATACAAGGCAACAAAAAAACATTATTTATGGTCTGCATTGAATTTACATGAATAATGGTCAAGTTATCCCAGCAAAATATGCTTCTGAACAAGAAATCTTTTTTGATAACTACAGCATTAACTAAAGCACAAGTAATGAAATAATTAAAGTATTTTACAAATAGATCAAAGCAAATTTTTTCCGTTCTCTAAACTGAACTAGTGTTTGTTTGAAAAAGCCCAAATAAAATGATGTAATTGGTCTAAGAAAAGAGGGCAAACCAGTGCTAAGTGCAGTAAGGTTTGATTATGAAACCAACTGTACACTGTGTATAGATATTTGGGTTTTCGGAGTCCAACCCCGGAACAGTGGCCCATAACATGAAGGTCGACTCATAAGTCATAAAGCAAACGGAAATCGTTTGTAAAACACAATGTACTGCATTAATTTTATGGAGAGAATCTCCGGGAGTCGTCTGTTATATGCGATACTCTCTCTCCCTGTGCATCAATGCGATGTTTTGCTGTAGTTTTTGTTTTCCTTCATGTCTATTGAGTTATACTTGCTCATGTTTTGACAATTGTGATGGAACCCATGCTATACTCATTGATTTAAAAGAAAAATCAATTTTAAACATCTGCAACCAAACATTGTCGTTCAATGATATGATCTATGGGTTTAGTATATGAGTACATGTACAGTAGTTACTTAAAGAACTGAGGAAAAGTGGCATCATATTTTTGTTTATTTGTAAAAGGAAGTATATTTAGACCTAACACAGACTTTTAAGCAGATTATGTTCCATTGAGACTTTGAGTATGGGCATAATTAAGTCAGTATTTGAAACGAAAATACTGTTGTATGAGCGGGCATAATTGTGGTACTTCAAAGTAGATCTATATTTTTTAAGTCATCCATTGATCTGCAAAACATTTTCCCCAAACAAAAATAAAAGAAATAATAGTATGACACTGATTTTCTGTCACCGCCAAAAATGCGCAAAAGTGCCCAAACTTGCCGTAAGATGGCAGCACCAGCCGGTCGGCACATTATACCGTGTGCTGTGCTACGAAATGTTGATGAGGTTCAATCAAGGTGAAATAGTCATATTGTTCACTGCGTTTACTGAATACAGACGTTGAAAAACATTTTCTGATGTTCAATGGTAGTGTGCCCGTTTCAGAAATAATGCATGCCTCATACAAGTTTAATCGCTCTGTAGGTTTACACTCGCGCCATTAAAGACATGCGACAGTAATAAAATGGGCCCATTTATTGGTAGTGTTTATTGAGCTGTCGTCTGCCGGTAGATTACGGCAGATGAACGCCCGCAGCAGCAACAATCCACTATCACGCCGGTAAGTACTTCATTCTTGTCTATATACTGCACATAGATTGATATATTCTATATCAAGATGGATATATATACTAACGAAATTGATGGTATTAAATATTGACAGTGATAGTGCCAGATAGGTATGTATGTATTTGATAACGTAAGCCCCTGATAGTGATTTCCTGGTATAGTTTAAATATATTGTGCTCTCGACTGTCAAGTGTGTTACATTGTGTTGGATACAGGTGTAAATAATAAAGTACATTAATGTATGTAAAACGGGCCTTATACTGAAGGCTAGACTGTCATAGAATTATCCACTCGTCCAGACATAATTGGTCATAATTATTTCTGTATCAAATCATTCCGTTGTTGCTGGTTTTTAAAATAAATTTTGACATGATTGAAAGGATAGTTTACCACAGTATATACATTTAACAATATTTTATTTTATTTTTATAAAGTATACTGCATTTATGCAAACACATATGAGGAATTTGAAAATCGTGATTATGCAGAGCATAACTTCTGACAATCAACTATTGTCCCATGAATACCTTTAGGAGATATCCCTTAACATTTCATGTGCAACCTTATGCAACCCTCTGATCCCCACCCCCCCCCCTACCCCCCGAACCCACACTCCACTGAGCATGGGCCTGGATTGTAGTGAACATTGCACAAAAAAATACATGAATCATATTTTTAGAGCAAATGTATAGAGTTAAAATTTAGTCTTTCGCTTTCGGAAGGATAAACTTTTCTTGGAAAAATTACATCCTAGAGATGGACCTTTATCTATATCCAACAGAGGATAAAAAGTGCCCAACAGGATCGATATATTTTTAGGTTGAAAGTGGGAAGTTTAACCAATGATATCCTTGTAACAAAAGCTTACCCAGTAATGCATATTGTTAGTTTTATTTAGGAAACTAATGTACAATCAAAGTATATAAAAAAGATTATAATATAATACAGTGTCACATATAATCACATCTCATGATTGTAACAGTTTGACAGTTTGAGTGCTTTATCGAGGTGGTGAATCAAAGTTTTGAATCAAAGTTTGTACTTTCCTACGTGTTTCTAATGATAATCATGATGGGTAATAGCAGGCTGTATTATGGACTATTTTAATGCGCAAGTTTTGCAATTTCTACATTTGCTTTACTGCTTTGCCCAAAATAGAGACGTTATTAATTAGCTAAAAGGAAGTGTATCTGTATGTTCATCATGATTCATGTAGGGTTGTTAAAAAGTTATTTTGATATTTAATTATTCTTTTTTGTTTCAGGTAGTCTTCATCGCATATTGTGGCAACTTTACTTTCACCAACAATTTTGCTATAAATTGGAGAGTTGATCTATCAAAAAAGAAGGAAGTTCTCAATTCCTTGACAAGAATCAGAAGGATCAATATGGAGTCACAAATGTCCCAAGCCGCGAACAATTTGAAATTGGATTCTAAGGAAGGAAATGAAAGTGATAAGTTATCTAATGGAGTAAGTGATCACCCTATTCAAAATGGTGTCAACTCCGATGATACATTTGATAAGGATATAGATAAAGATCAGGAAGAAGCATCACAATTATTGAATAAAGAGAGTCAAGAGTCCAAAGAATCTCAAGCACCTGTGGGAACAAATTCAGTATCAACGGAAAATGAGACTGAAAAAAATACTCAGACATGTTGTTCTAACAAAAAGAATACAGTGGCACTTATAATACTCGTGTTTGCTAATATGTTAAATTACATGGACAGATATACTATATTTGGTGTCCTGTTGGATGTCCAACAGTACTACTCCATTTCTAACGCATCAGCAGGACTCTTGCAGACGGTATTCATAGTTTTTTACATGGTCTCATCCCCGCTTTTTGGGTACCTTGGAGATAGGTGGAACAGAAAGTATTTAATGATCGGTAGTGTAGCATTTTGGGCAGTTTTTACGTTGATTGGTTCATTCATTCCATCAAACTTGTTTTGGGTATTTCTATTTTTGAGAGGTTTCGTAGGGGTTGGTGAGGCATGCTTCTCAACGATAGCACCTGCAATCATTGCCGACCTTTTTGTTGGTGACTGTCGTTCCATAGCCTTGTACTTGTTTTACTTCGCAATCCCCGTTGGAAGTGGGTTAGGTTATGTCGTAGGAGGTGCAATGAGCGGTATTACTGGGGAGTGGCAGTGGGCTTTAAGAGCCACGCCTGGTCTTTGTATATTGTGTGTTGCTTTAACAATGATTTTTATTGATGAGCCACCAAGAGGGCAGGCAGAAGGTGGTACCAATCTCGAGACAACTTCTGTCAAAGAAGATATGAAGTATCTGATGAAAAACAAAAGCTTTATTCTGTCCACGTTGGGCTTCACATGTGTATCATTTGCCACAGGCGCTTTATCAGTGTGGGCTCCACCATACTTTGATTATTCTGTTCGCCTCAATGGTTACCCGATGTCTTCAAGTGAAGTTTCTCTGTATTTTGGCATCGTCACATGTATTGCGGGTTTTCTAGGCGTGGGTATTGGCTCAGAATCAGCAAGACGCATTCGTGTATTCAACCCGCGTGCAGATCCTTTAGTATGTGCTGTAGGTTTACTTGTGTCCGTTCCATTTCTTTATGCGGTCTTGATTCTTTCAAGAATCAACGTGCCTGTGACTTGGGTTTTTGTATTAATTGGAGAAGTGTTTCTTTGCTTTAATTGGGCAATTGTTGCCGATATTCTTCTCTATGTTATTGTTCCTACAAGACGTTCTTCCGCTACAGCCGTTCAAATATTGGTATCCCATATATTGGGAGATGCTATCAGTCCCTATTTAGTTGGGGCAGTCTCGGACTTTCTCAGAACTGATGATCTGTCTATATTTCAGAACTATTATAGTCTTCAAAATTCACTTTATATGACAGTTTTTGTGGGTGTGTTCGGAGGTGCATTTTTCCTTGCAAATGCTCTGTTTATAGAACAGGATAAAGCTAATGTACAAATGATCATAAAACAGGGGCAAGAGCATGATAAAGTGAATGGAAAATCTGCTGAATTAGCCATTGAGATTGAAATGAAAGATGTTGAAAATGGTGAAATAAAAACTTAATAACTGTAAGTATGTGACAGTTTGCGTGCGTTTGTAGCTTACAAATTGTTTATTTTATAAGTATGAAGAGAATATTGGTTATATCAGTAAACCTGATGATACAGTATTTTGTGAATGGTATACGTATGCAGTTTTTTTTTGCCTACGTGAAATATTTATTTACAAATGTAAAATTTTAGTCTATGGGTACGCACACTATATATTTTTCTTTATCTTGAAATGTACCAAGTATTATGTTAAAGATGTGCAAATGCTTTCATTTTTGAAGTTGGAAGGATTATGTGGGATATTTTTGCAGCTTTGATATTCAACAAATAATGTATATACACTTAAAAGACATTAACAAAAATGGATTAGAGTATATATTCCAGTAATTTTGACATCAGATGTCATTCTACTTGTGTTTCTCATGACTTGTCTCCACATAAGAACATGCTGCTTTTTTCCATACTTTATTTATTTCCAATCTATGTGCTTCACAATTACATGTACGTTGTATGCATGAATTAATCTTTATTTTTCTCTGTCACATCTCTAGACCTGTTACTGTTTATGAATAGTACTAATATAGACTTCCCCAAATTTCATCCCATATGGAATACGAAACAATGGCCTATGAGCCTTTAGACTTTGGGTTGAGATGATAATTTTTATCTATAGATCCCTAACAGAAGTTTGTAAGCTGGGGATCATTGATATAGAAATGTTAGATTGGAAAACCAGTCTTCCACTGTATTGATATACATTTTTTGTATTGGTAGAAATGTACTCGATGGTAACAAAAGTGGGGGAGAGAAGATTAGTGATAGTTTTACTGTATTTACGTGAAAACTATGTCTAAATTAGTTGTGATTTGTGAAAGTACTCAAGTGTGTCATATAAATAATTATTATGAATTCCTCATTATTTTGATACATATTTTTACATTTTATTGTGAAAGAAATGTGTGCGACTGAATTTCTACCTATTTTTCAAAGTTGGTATAAAAGCTTTGTATGTATTTTTGGAGGAATAGTTATCTACAAAATAGAAGTGTGTTTATAAATTTATAATAATAATTTTAAAATTTATAAATTATAGAATATTTTGGTTGCAAGTTGTGATACCATACTAGGTTGTGCTTGTCTATATATTTGAATTTTATTAATTAAGCTATTTTTAATAAGTACCCGAAGATGATAAATCTTGTATTTATTCATGAGATTGGCACTTTCATATTTTGGTTTAAATATATTCCAGCATTGTTCATCATTGCTCAAAAAAATCATAATTACCCTGTTTTCCATTTGTTGTTGAATAGTGGGCGGGATGGTTGGGTGGGGAGAGTTGGACCATAAAATATTACCAACTGTAAATGATCAGGCTCCCACCAACGGTTTAGCTGCCGTGAAATGTAACCACCATAAGTTACAATCTGTTGCAATTTACGTTGGTCATTTTTTACGGTCTAACAGGGTTGAGTGTATAGGTGTTGTGTACTTAAGAAATAGAGCATGGAACTTGATTGCCCGTCATCTATTTTTCGCCTAATGGGTAGAAGCAAGTAGTGTTAAATTCGGTAATACGTACGGCGTACAGGGTTTGGCTCTCATATAGAGGCGATATTGACTTTGGCGTATTTCTGAGGGATTTTTTGGGGAGCTGTAAAAAGAACTAATCTTTAATCTTAATACATCCTCGAGTATGGGAGTACAAGTTTTGTACTAGAGTAATTGATGACGAGCACTCAAGGTACCCGTAAGCAGTACCCGCAAGGACCCTAATTGTAAGCCCTTGTACTTAAGAAAAGGATTTTTTAAAAAAGCACATTATTTTATATATAGAATGCATGATATTTTGTTTTTAACACTTACCTGGGACTGATTGATAGTCTATATATGTGTTATTGATGACAAATGATTTTTCTTTTCATAGAAAGTATACTTTTTTGTTAGGATTCATATACATTGTATAATTGTTGATTTTTTATATGTGAGCATGACGTATGAATATCAACAAAGAAGTTAAGATAGAAAACAATAAAGAACTGCTATATAAGGCTTGTGATATTTTTCTATTTTCAACGATTTCAAATTAAACAGATATTATTTTAACATTTTTGCATTCATTTTGTTACAATGCTCAGGTCATGCCAGTCTTTACTTCTAAAGTCGAGCAATACATAAGTTTCACAACATTGATGTGCAAAAATGTATATATACATAGATTCTAATTAAATTTGACTGCCCAAGATCTGTTCCATCCTTTCATTTAGCTAATTATCAGAATGGCCTGAGAGTTTGAATGCTGTTATTTGATTTCCCCAATCATTTTAGATAATCCTATGCAAATTTTGTGAAGTTTCAATACAATTTCTCCAATAATTAATTAGTTGATTAATTGATTACAGTGATCATGTTAATACGTATAAGTATAGCAACATTTTCTTTGCAATGTGATGTAGATAAGCAAGTAAAAGCAAAGTACGTAATAAATTATTGTAATTAGTATGTCATACCTTTGTTTAAATCCCTTCATTTCTCACACAAGCATTCTATGACTACATGTATTTCAAATTTTGGTACTACCGGGTATCATTTACTCAGCATCTTATACTCATATTTTCTTCATCGAGTATGCAGAAAAGATATTTCAATGTATATTGATTTTAAGAATTTCTTTTTGATTGTGTTCTGTTCAATCTTGCTGTAGAATATTTCTGTTGTAGAAACTACATAAGGTATTGATCACGATAAATGCTTCATTCGAGCTCTGCTCATTGACGTCATGCTTAGTTTGAGTGGACAATAGATGGACCCCCTCTATGTTCCTTGCAATATAAATTTTCAATATTCTTCAATAGAAACTCTTCAAATCTATGTCCATTTATTCTGCATTGTACAAGTAAAAATTACATATACCTTAAATCTTCTATTAACGGTCGGGCGGCTATTGGGCATACGTCTATTGGAGGGCGAGGCGTTTATTAGAGGTGGGCGTTTAATTGAAGTTGGCTGTTAATAATGTAGGTAAGACATAACATTTTGTTTCAACGATGCATGATTTTTAGGAGCTTTACGCGAATGCAGCCTTGCAATAATCGTCTTTGAAATCAAAACAGACTCGCACATTGATCATTAAATAATTTTATTAGAGGTAGAAGGAGGGGGGCGTTTATTAGAGGTAGCCCTTTAACAAAATCCCTGCATTTAATAGAGGTAGGCCATTATTCGAAGATTTTTGGTACACGTACTTCGATTCAAACATGTAATATTTTGGAAACAACCTAACGCTAGGTTAAACAAACATGAATAAAAATATTCAATAGATATTTTATAAAAGCTGATATATGTATTAATTGTACATTATATAGATATTAACACAGATTTTAAGATAATACAAACAATTTGTGCAACTAAATTTATTTAGATTTTAAAAACACTCTTTTCAGACGCACTGGTTTGAAAAGAAAAATCCATGCTATTAACTAGGAAAAAGTTAGGGAAAAAATCCCAGAAATTTATTTTCCCAATAATGCGGCAACCTTCAAATAAGGCGTGCAACTATACATGCACTTTAGATTAAAATATCCATTAAAAAGATATATCAAATGCAGACAAATAATGCAACAATAACAATTGTGTAAATAACAAAAACAAAACCTGTGAATAAGTCACAAGCAAAAATAGAAAGCAATCAATCTTATGCCAATCATCACATACAGGTAGCTCATCATCATTTGAGTGGTTTTACCTGAATCACTATAAACATGTCAATCTTGTATATCAGCATTTGGATACCAAAACAAATCTGGTATACAATTCAGTAGTTTAATTTCTTGCTTCTTTTCTAGCTCCAAGGTGTAGCTTTTCTGATTTAATTGTTTACAATATGAAACAAATTTTTGCCATTATCCTATAAGACTGGGCTACGGGTTTGAAAATAAACATAAACATTCTTCTATTATAGAAGACATTTGTGTTGTAAAGAGACACTCTGATACACAATATCAGCATTTTCTGTCAGTTACTAAAAATAATATCAGTTTTACTAACATACCTATTTGTAATATAGATCTATACATATAAATTACTGTCTATAACAATTGTAAATAGTAGCTACATGTAAATAACTTTTAATGTAAAATGTCCTGGTATTAAATTATATTTTATCACAAATATTGTTTAAAAATACTTGATCAATATACTAGATATTCAAATCCCCAGAATACCACATTATTATGTTCTTTATGATACATCTGTTTGAATTTAAAATAATAACAGTCTAATAAATTCACAAGCAATTAATTGCATGAGTTTAAAATATTAGAAATCTAATAACGTCACAACCAAATAATATGGTATATGGTCTAACATCTATTATTATTGTATTCAAAAATTGAGACCACCTGTAATCTTAAGCAATAGAGCTTACTCTTCGTTTTCGAAGACACTACATTGTTTCAACTTGCCTAATATCCCTATATGGAATATTTAATTACAAAAAAATGTAAAATACCACTTTCCTCCAATACTGTAATTGTCTGGAATACCATCATAAAAAATATGAACTGATTTCTACTTACCAGGTACATGTGCTTCAACATTACCAAAGTACCAAATAGTCTTCTACCTCAATACAGTACAATACAACAATTGTTTACAATACTTGAAATTAAACAAATCAGAGGTTTCGTTGTCATAATGTCTTCTGATACCATTACCAAGTCATCCAGAACTATTAAAAACATATATTTTGGGTTAAGTAGTCTATGATTTTAGCCTTTCATGTATAAAATTATAATAATGGATTCAATTTAGTAAATAATTTAAATCACAAAGTTGGTAAAAATAAATTTCACTATCAGTCAATAGTCGTTTTTGTATTTTATACAACTTAATTTTAATTGAAGAAAAATATATTTTCAGTTGTGCTATAATGATTCAGTTATACTTAAAAAAATTAATTGTATGCACACAAGTAGTATATAGTTCTGTTACAGCAAACGTAATATGATCAGATAAAAAGTAATTCTATTGAGTATACTTTGACCTAAAAAATATATATTTCCCACACACTGTAAAAATCACACTTCTATAGGGTAAAAAATCAAAGAAATCATTCTGCAACAGTTCTAAATCCGTGTATCAGCAAAAGCTGATTTACATTTTACCAAATCTCCACGTACATCAATTGGCCTGATGACAAATCTTAAGCTGCATTCAGCTTCTTCTTCATCAGTTCAAGCTCTTCTTTGAGGACTCTGTTCTCATTGAGAAGTTCACATGCAACGATATGTGGAGGAACGTGTTCTTCATCGCTGATATCGGTCAAGAAGCGTGGGATGTCGTGACCTTCTTCTTTAAGTTGTTCAGCCATGGCCTACAATATGAAAAGTATTAACAATTGGTAAACTTCCACATTGTTTCCATAGCATTTTGAGTTCACTTGTAAAATTTTCACTTGTCCATGATTAGAAATTAAAAATAACATTCATTTGAAACAGCCTATCTTTTTTTAATTATTATGATTATTTTAATATCTTGTGCTCCATTCTAACGTTAGGAATATAAATCTTGAGTAATAATTAACCAGACTGAAAAAAGCAAATGGTTGTGCACTAAAAAACTATATACCTGTAATATAAGTTAAATAAGTTACAAATAAATGATATCTGCAATGTTACCTGAGGGGCAGGGTACATTTTGTTGCCAACAACCGATGGAAAATGCTGGAACTTTTCTGGATGCTGATTGAGATGATGCCTTACAACAGCCAACATATCCGATGTTACGGTCTGGTTTATTTTGTGGACCACATGGGTGAAACAGGTCATCTGATTTTTGGGAATGTAGTCATGAGCCTGCAAATAATGGACGCGTAATTTAAAGACCACTATCAAATACATAAGAATCAATAGCCACACTTCATATTGGCATAGATGTGATAAAAAAATCACCTTATTGAATTTATGGCCTCCTTTAGGTGTCAAACATTTCGTGTCTATATCGTCGGTGCTTCCACCTTGCTGAGAGGAACTTTCATCAGAGCCTTCAGAATTATCATCAACTTCAACTTCAACTGCCACGTCATCCAGATTTTCCTCAATCTGGCAAAAGAATATCTCTTTTTAATACTTCACGTATCTGAATATATTAAAAAAAAAACTTCATTGTTCCATCAAAATTTGTAATCTAAATTGATATCAATCTTCAATCATTCAAATTTCATCAACATTGAAAGCATAAGCATTTTGCAGCAAATCATAGGATATACAATCATATATGTATATTGAATAGTAGGTTTTGTGAAGGATAAAAAATATTTTAACTTGACTTCATGGAGAGAAAATTATAAAAAAAAAGTAACAGCAACTTTTGGCTACACTTTTAAGTTCACATTTTGACCAACACCCTGGTATCAAAAAGATTTTACAAAACACATATCTTTAGATTTATTAGAGATTGTTATTTTATAAGAAATACATATACATGTGTATCTATTCTATTAAAAAGTAAGTGATTTTAATTAATGATTATTTCATTGTAAACTACTGTGTCTCATAGGTTTTATAACCGGCTGATGATTTTATTTTGAATTGATGTATTTTATGATTTATTATATCAGGTGACACATAAATAAATAAACTACTACTGCTACTACTACTACCACTATCTAATGGATTCAAAATAATATGAAAATAATAAAGGAGACGACAGTTGAGATATTGATGTAGGCCACACCCTCTGAATTAGGAATAATTAGGGCCTGCTCAAATAAACTTAGGATTTGATTATTTGATTTATTGCTTTTCTGCCCGATAAACTTTTTAAGGTTTTGTGAATCAATATTCCACCACCAATGATACTATCACCAAATATTCACACAAACCTTTATTTCTTCATTTTTGTCAATAAAACATTTTTTCCTTACATTTGTGTGGTGCCCTGAAGGTAAAAATAATGTTTCCTCCTCGTTTGAAGAAGTTTTCACAAAAGGATTAGGAAATTTCGTTCTTAAATGACGATCATTTTCTATAGATTCCATAATCAGTTTCTTAGTGTTTATTAAACGTGCAGTTTCATTGTCATCATCATCACTTTCAGAAGAATCCATGACATCAGTCAGGGAGCATTTCTGACTAACCTTCTTAATAATCTCATCTGGATTCTCTTTCACATCAGGCATCTTAAATTCATCTTTCTTCATTCTTGCGACCCAGCTGAAGAATGACGCAAGTACCCAGGTAATGTGTGTAAGACCTGCAAATAAACCATGAAAATGTTTGAAAAAAAAATTAATTGTTTTATATGTTGCTCAAATTTAAGATCTACCACTTTATATCCCATATACATTGATTTATGTAAAAAAAAGCATGAGTATAACCTTGGTAAATCACCTCTTAAAATCTACAATACACAATCATATAATTTGTGTTCCAAATTTCTTTAATACAAATGTATGTTCTAGAGTTGTAATACCGGAATGGAATTGTAATACCGGAATGGAATAACCTGAAGATGGAGGTGGCTGAGAGCGCATCCTTGAACATATTCAAGGACCGGCTGCCCTAACCATGTCGCATACACACCATCATCGGCGGGATGTCCCACCAGGGAATTATTAATAATCAGAATCAGAGAGTCATCATGTAAAGAACCCAGAAAATCCAGATGTGGTGATCCAATGAAAAGTATCGATACTAGAATAAAGGTTGTTTTTTTTTAGTTTCTTTTAAGATGTACAATTTACCTGTTATTTCGACAAATACGCAGCAATAATATGCTGGCCGCATTACGAAGAACTGGAGGAAGTGAACTGGATACTTGGCAGCCACAATTTGAGGCATCAATTGCGCTAATATCACAACCACAATGCATGCAAGAATTCCTGAAAAAGTTTGTGTCTCAAGTAAAGAATGACTTGAATTATTATATCTACTGAATTAATCTTGCAGTGTTATATTCCAATATACTACAGAGTATATTTCAGTAATTTTATGGTTTTACAAACTGATGATGTGTATAAACACAAAAACACATTGTGTTCATAATGTCGTTGGTTCCATTAAATAAAATATGATATCTTTCTTCCATAAGTTATTTGATATGTGGTAGCAAAATATTCTTTGCCAATTGTAATGAAAGCTAACCTGGTACTGAAAGATTTTTTAAATAATTGAAATAGAGTATCTAAATTAGGAATAAATATATGTAGTTTATAAACAAATTGTTACGCAAGGGCATTGTTTTTAAGGTTGAGTCCTTGATTAAGCAAAGTACCCTAACCATCACTGTCTAAAATATAGCTTAAATATATGTTATATGATATTTACCACTTTCGAGAAACACTGCTCTGACCCACCATGGCGTAGGGAACAAAAAGTGTTCACCTTCTTCAAGATGAATAGTTGTCAGCTTGGCACAGAAAAATACCAGAAAGACCACAAATACTTGCCGACCCATAAGGAATCTACAATAAGATTAAGCGATTCAAATATATGAATCCAGCGATGGAATTGACCACCTCTATGTCACGACTACCTCTGTATGTGTAATAGGATAATTTTTCATGCTTGCAAACATTCATAAAGTGACCAAAATGAACCTCCATATAAAGACCACCTCTACAGAGACCACTTGAGGTCAGTCCCACAGGTGGTCTTAATGAGCTTTAATGGAGAGGTTCTCATGTTAACATATATTTGTGATGAAACATATTGTATCACAAAATGAGTTAGTTTCTTATCAATATTAATTATATACTTGTATGTGAATATATATGTGTGTGTATTTCTAGTTTCGCAATATAGAGGTATGAAAGAACATAAAACCAACCTTTCTACATTGTCCCCCTTTGCAGCCATCTGTCCGAGCCTGTATGCCAAAGGATGGGATTTCTTGTATGAATCCGGATGCTGTCGTTTTAGCTCTACAAGAGCTATCTGTTTTTCATACATGTTTATAATTAATAATTGATATGCTTCCATTAAATAATCTTATTCTCTTTCAATTAGGAATAGACATCTTAATCATCATTGCATTGATTTGTATTCGAGTCTATAAAGAAGTAATGAAAGAAATTTACCTGCAATCCTTCAACTTACCTGCAATCCTTCAACAATGCCTAAGATAAGCAAATCAACGATGAATATTATAAGTGCGGCATAGCCTGGCACAGCTTTCCAGAACATAGTGTTCTGCATCACAATAGCATATGATGTTATCGTCATGGAGAAGAGAAGTATCAATGCGCTCACCACGAAGCGAATGTAGTCGCAGGGGTTTGCTTTACTTAGTTCTACCATGTTTGAGGTAGTAGGTAGCTATCTGTAAACATGCAAAGGAACAAAAATCTTAATATCAATGGCTGTCTACTGTGTAGGGTAATCCAAGAACCTATGGCAAGGCCCTTAATTTTTCAAATTTCCTTCAACATTCAAGGAGGGATTCTTTCATGATAGTAACTTCAAATGAGCCATTTTTTTGGTGGGACAGGACATTGGCCCTTTAATATATGTGAAGGGGGCTATTTCATTGTAGTTTACGGTAATTGTTAAAGTTAGTTGCAAAGTATGCTCATCGTTAGAATTATTTTTTGTTCTTTATGCCCAAAAATGTATTGCCAACTATTACAAAGTATACTGTTACTTTTACATTGATGATTTACAAGCTCAATTAACTTACTCCGCTTACTAACAGCTATAAGACAGATAAGATATGGTGTGGCAATAAAATACAAGTCTCGTATTTATTACAGTTAACTGGAAATATAGACTACACTTGACTACTTGAAATATTTAAGGGGCAAAGTTTATATGTTTACAGTATGCTTATTCAAGACATCATCCAAGAATGAACCCCAGCAAAAAGAATTGGAGGTACAATATCTCGAGTCCAGAATATACGTATTTACGGTTATAAGGCTGTATTAAACACACGATTAAAAGCTAGGCAGCTATGGGAAATTCTCATTCTGAGAAAATGGATCAAAGTTTGTCAATGGCATATGATATCATCAAAAACATGAAAACAAATAAACTATAAGGCCTTGCTTTTAAGACCTGTATGCGTGTACCTAGTGTAACCTAAATTCACACGGAATACAGTAAAACATATCCCTGAAACCTGAAGCAACTACCCGAGTAGTATAAAATAAAAGAAGCTTGATGTTTCAGCATGCTTTTTAGCATGTAAGTCCGTATATACACTACAAATGATGTTTTTATGTTTTTATCATGAACAAATTCAAAATAAAGTTAAAAGAAGTAGAGCAACTTCGTGTCCTGCAGCTACAGTCACAAACCGTAAACTTGTCTGGTGGAATGGCACATAGCCAATTTAGCCAAGTGATCTGATATTGGCTCACATATTTCAAATTAAAAGGGATGAGAGAAACCAGGAAAGAAACTCTACTATAATACATCTAAAGTACCTAGACACTCTGCAATTAAACCACCATTGAGATAATTAGCAACAGGAATGGAGAAGTCCAAATCAGCCATTAATTGTCCGTGTTTTCCTGAGCATCATTATCAATGAAAGCTACAATGCCCAGTTAAAGTTTGTAAACAAAATCAATGGTAACACATTTGATGACTGAAATAAACATCAATATAAGTGTACAAAAAACATTGATCTACCATAATTTCGACTTTTATTAAAGCTAATGGTCAAAAGTGCAGGTACGGTCAATTTGATACTACAAATATATGTAGAGCTAGGCCTACATCTATGCGCATCGAGCGGCAACTACATTTTTGGTAGAATACCCGGTCGTGTTAGGAAGGTGTCCGCCCGTAGTTGCTTCGCGCATATATCTTTATTACGAAAAGATTATTTTTCTTTCTTAAATAACTATCTAGAGGAGCAGTTGCTTTTAATTTAATTATAAACACTGAACTTTTATTAAATCCAATACTTTATTGCTTGGTAACACTGATTTTTTTTGTGGCAGTGCTAGTAGAGCGTTCTTTCCGGGGTTCTTTCACATGCCATGCAATATTAAGTTTTTGTTTTTAATACATACATGTGTATATATATATTTATTGACCACATTGCTCACACACAAGAAAAAAAACTATCTACTCAACCTACTAGCCTACATTTACATTTGTGCTCAGCTCGTTGCTATTCACATTTCATTAATATAAGTATACATAAACCCTCGTTTTTAAATAATAAATTCACTGGTGAAACTTACCTTGTTGTGGAAATCAAATTCAAAAGTAACATTTACCAAACACTTGTTGGCATGAATTTAATGGTTTGTTGATTATGTACTAAACTCAATCCATAAGATAGACGCATAGATAATTTATTACCGCAACGAAAACAAGATCTGTCACAACCACAACCTGAGCATTCCTGTGAAAAATCGTCTGCTAATTCAACATGGAGGCACTAATATTTTCTAGCATAGTGATAAATATTTGTAACAATGTCTAAGCTTGGTTGATAGTGGCTAACATTACGCAGTATACACAAATCATATTCAACATGTGTTTTTTTGCGTATTAGAAGGTTTATCTTTGGTTAAACTTGAAGTTTAATTTAGAATACAATTCAAGTAAATGATTGTGTCCTCCCTAAGAATTGGCTGTGGAAAATCCCCAGTCTTAAGCTCAGTATTTTTCCCCCGACAGCAGAGCATTTAAGGGCCACCATTATTTATGTAAGGGAGGGCATATCATTAGGGCATTTTATCACCTCATTTCTTTCACAAAAAATATTTTTGAGAACCCCCCCCCCCCCCCTCTCACACACACACTGTCCTCTATTTCAATTACACCAAAGGCAACTGCATCAGTGGATTTGATTTGTTTGAATTAAAAAGAAAGTGATCTTTTGCTCATTCAAATATTAAATCTATTTTCTAATTTCACTAGTACTGATGCAGTTGCCTTTGATGCACACGTATTTTTATTAGAATTATCAATTATCATGATTATGTACAACTGACTGTTGTGCAAAGCGCGCTGAAAAATTGATTTGCACATAACTGAGAAAAGAATATTTTTGTGACCCCTCACCCTCAGCCGCCCCATCAGAAGCGACATTATGACAACCGCCCCTCCCCTAAAAATGGTGACTATTTTTAAACCCTCCCCCCCCCCGGTAAATATTGGTGATCACCTTAATGAATACATTGAATTTATACACTTTATTGTTACATAATTTATTACTGGGAGTTAACTTTTTCCCATGTAAAACACATAAGTGTCATTAATGGACTAGAGTTCTCACACTTCTCTCTCTCTCTCTCTCGTCTTTTTAGCAAGCATATTTCTACCAACGATAGATATGTAGCTGAAGACAGGTTTTACAACCCTAAGCTTCCATTTGACTATATCAAGTGGCCCTGGTGGGACTCGAACTCACGACCCCAAGGTTGTGAGACCAGAATGATACCATCATCCCAAGCAGCGAGCTGTTATTAGAGTTTATTTTCGGACATTAATGATTCTTTCTCCACATCATCTAGGGCGGTACATGTATAAGCTGGCTAATGCTGCACAGGTGAACTGAAGCGTCCAGTATACCATCGCATGCTGCTGATGCATCTCATGGCACCCTTGGGTATTAACAGAACCCGGGACATGCCTTTGATTTGAAGTTTAAAATTTAGCCTTACAATTACAAGATGAATGTGTCATATGAATGGGGGATGATGGGTAATCAAAGAATTTCAACCAATTTCATATAACACATTTCAAGGCATCTATGATAAAACAAAAACGGTCACAAAAAACAAATAATCATGCATATTTTTTTTATTTCCATTTTTACACTTTAAAGAATTGGATCAAAAGCAATTGCATCAATGGATTTGATATTTTGAAAGTGGCTTTGAAAATCTTTTTAATTATTTAATTTCTCAAGCCTCCTTATGTTCCATAAATCACATCTATTGATGAAGTTGCCTTCGAATTGTATGTTTTATTTGCATATCATTCATTTACCCGCCTAATGTTCTAATGAAAGTCAGGATTTTGTAATGCTAGATTCTGTTTCTGACAACAACTTTCGACAAACATGACATTAAACAATGTGCAACTCAGTCTGAAAACACGTGTCGGAATGACAGCACCAGAAACTGCATGAATGATAGATTTATGCACCTCTATACAATGAAAGATGGCAAGATAACTAATTCCAAATTACATATGAAGTCTACTATTAAAAAATAAATGGAAATCCTCCAAATATAGACTGATTTTAGAGTATGTCTACATAAACTAATATAAAGCACACAATTAAATAACATTTGCATTGATAATAAATTGCATTTTAAATTCTCGCACTTAACAGTACTTATAAAATGAAATGGTAATTAGCCCTTTATATTACTAAATCAAAAATCATTTTAACAAGGTCATAAAAAGCCAACAAATTCATTTAAGAACCAGCATTTAATATTGAAAATATGAACAAAAAAAAAAAGTATTTGATGATTCTTTTTATGGGAACTAGCCTCTACATTTCAAATATATGATTTTTTATATAAAAGTATAATGATTTGATATCAGTCTATCCCCTCACTTAAACAATTGAGATCTTTTTTTTGTGAGCTGCTATGTTTCCACACAGTTCCATACAAAGTATTTGAAGTAAAAAGTAGTAAAGTTTTACAATACTTAACATTGGGATTTCATTACATGACATGTAAAAGTAGGGAATCGAGATTTGTGAGAACAGTGTCACTCCATGATTGGATAGTATTCCATTATTTCAAAATTTGAAAAACTCGAACAAAACTTAACTAACCAGTCAATGATGATTGGCGAATTATAATATGTAAGCATCATCAGCCCATGAAATAAAAAACAATAATTATTTTTGGAAACATTTTTGTTTCATATTAAAAAATTTATATTCTTAAATTTTCTGCAACAGTTTTACTTCAGATAATGCATCAGATGAACTATCATCTTCAGCTACTTCTATAGCAGATATTTCTAAAACGCAGCCTCAGACTATGAACTTAACAAAATATCAATAGCAGTCCATTTACATGAGCTGTTTTCCCCCCAATACCATCATACAAGCATGATTCACTTACAACAAAATATACAATATATATATACATACCTCTTACACCCCCAGTTCAATTATTTACATTGACAATATACTATAGTATCGTCTCCACATACATACACGCCACAAATTAACGACTAAATATAAATCTATCTGAAACTACAATTACATTTACAATGCATATGAAATACTAACATTCCTTTACATAAACATTAACACCGTGCACTTCAACCATAACAAATACAGCAATTTTCCAACATTCAATATTAACCAATGATTTTTGCATTGGAAAGGATCATTTGAATTTAACTTGCACGCACCACAACCCAGAACCTTAATATAAGCCAGCTCATATAAATACCATGTGACAGTGAACCAATACTGGTTAACTCACCTGCCATTTTGAACTAGTGACTAAGTCTGAATGGTGATAAATACTGTTTATTTTTGACATTTTATAAGGTAATTTGACAAACAAATGAGAATAATGTATTAATTATAAATCTTATTCTCATAATAATAACAAAATGCATAACTTAATACCAAATACTGATTAAGTAGGAAAAATAAAGAAAGCAGGCAAATTTTACGCTGAGAAACTGGGCCATGGTGCGTGGTCATTTGCACTAGAAGACATTATATGTCTTTTATACCACAGGGCAGCTGATAATTGTATTCTACCTCAATAGTCAAACATACCATCGGTCTTCTTTTTTGTAGCAAAATTACAGATCTTACAAAATAAATCTGCAATTTCACTTTAAGATATTCTATAATCTTACAATCACCAAAGAGTTCATAAAATCTGCAGAACTCTATATATCACAATTTCACTTATAACTTGTATTCTCTACATTTCATAACAAAATTAATCCATATCACATAGTGACATTTTCTTCCTCTGACTCTTCATCAATCCATTTGCCTTGTTTCTTCCACTCATGCATTGTCCTTGCTGCATTATGCATCTTTTCAACAAAATCTGGCACACCTGGAAATTAAAAAAACCATGTAGAATAAAAAGCAAATAAATATTCGCTTCTTTAAAGTTACACTAGTCAAAATACTAAGAAATGATGCACTAGGTCATGCGAATAGTGCTTATTTTTAACACAGTAATTAATAAACCTGGGGCTCAAATGGAACATATCAACAAATTCCTATTAAGGGTACTATAAATATTCTATTTTCAGCTTTTTAATATTTATTATGCTATAAACTATGAACAACATATTTTGAAATGAACCTTTTATCTTCAATAGTTTTCCCATAACAACCCATTTTGTGAAGACCAACCCGGAGTGAAAAACAATGACTCATTCTTTGCAGACTTATAAGGTTATATGGGCTAAAAATTCAATTTTGACATTTGAAATGTTTTGTATGCTATAAATGTTAAAAAACAACATCTTTTTAAAATGAACCTTTTATCATCAATAGTTTTTCTTATATGATACATTTTATAGACAACAACTACTATCAATGTACATTGATTGGCCATGTTTAAAGCCAATTTTCTCGAAACTAAGTTTGCATAGTGGATGAATTTTTCTTTTTATATTTCTCTTTAACCGTGAAATCAAATTTTCACAAATGTGTATATATTTGAAGATATATGCATTCCGAAGAAAACCTTACTAGGGATTTTGATTTTTTTATTTCGTTGATGAATTATGAACGTTTTTGAATTGATTTGCAAGAAAATTCGGAAAATACGTGGTTTTGAAACTTAAAATGCATGTAAAATGATATAGAGGAAAAATATAAAAAATTTGAGGCAAGGTTTTCTAGATAAATATACAAATTTTGTAACTGAATAGTGATTTTGGTCATTTCGATTTTTTACTATCAGCTATATGCTTCCCACGCAAAGTTGTAATTTTTTCACTAATTGCTTTATAAAAGAAAATGTTCATCAATCTATACAATTCAAAACATGTTGTGTCATTAGATTAGATAACTATCTACAAAATAAGGTGTAATTTGTAAGAATTGAAGCAATAATGAGTGAGAAAATCAAATTTTAATAAAATCCTTAGAAAAGAGTTCACAGTCCCGTTAATTATTAAACTAAATAAAATCAACTTGTTGAAATGTAGTAATAAATTACCAGTGCTTGCCATCCAGTTGTAGGCTACTTTTGGAAATGCAGATTTTGGATCGTCATGATAAGTCAAGACAAAGTCAAATCCATTCTGAAGAAAAAAATTATAAAGCCATCAAAAATTGAAAATATCAATGATGCACTTCTTCGAAATATCCATTATTAGATTTTGTACCATACAAACAGATTATTTAGTACTGACATTACAGAACAACGTTGGCAAGTAAATTTTTCTAATTCAGATAAAGATAATTACAATGAATTTAATTAAATACAATTTTTGTCACCTTGCAAGTAACCCTATTCAATATATAAATTTTGCCCAAAATTCTACATGTGATACAAAATAATATTAAAATGGGTATAAAAAAATATTATTTAATTTAAAAATTCATTTTTGAACTAAATATGATTTTTTTTTTTTTTTACATCAATACCCCAGCATACCGCTTTGACTGGTAGGCTGCTGTGGTATCAAATTTTGTTAATATTCATAAATCCAAGATGTTTAAGTTTTGTCAAATAAATACATCTTATTTATTCTTAATTTTATTAAAACTCGATTTATAATAGTGCATTGTAAAAAATGCACAAGTCAAGCGTCATTCCATTTGAATGTCTGCCTTTAAGCAAAAACCGATATACGGAAATATCACAGGAGAAACGGGGCATTACGACATGCAGAACAACGTTGGCATCCAACCCCCGGATCATACATTTTGACATTCATCATGTAAATACCATACCATCCGAGGAATCTCTGGCAATACTCACAAGTCAAATCTATAGGCATGATAGATAGAATTCATTTTAATATCTTTAAGCATTACACTCACATCATCAAAGGACTTGTGTGGACGTATCACCATGTGGGACATATAGGTGTCAACTCGCACATATTTGTCTTCCTCTCGTGGACATTTAGGATGTTCAGTTGAACGTGACATCAAAACCATGACTTTTTGTCCATGATCAATCTGCAAATTATTATCATTACATGTAAAAAACAATAAAATTATTTAGAACTTAAACATGTAGTGGTAGGTTGTAAACTTTAAGCTAGACATATATCATATGCATAATACATTGAATCTTGCATTAAAAGTGTAAATAATTAGCTGTAATGTTTATGCCTTTCTCAATGTTGCGAGGAATATTCAGCACAATGTTACAAGCCAGTTGGACACTATTTCAACTCTGTAGCAATGCTAATTAAATATTTAAAATGTTTCATTTTAAAAACATCTTAAATTGATGCTGATTTAAGTGCACATAATAGTATATACATGAATACTGACAAGTCCAGAGCTAATTGAATTCTGTAAATCTAACATGCTTTTAAAACAACAGTGTAGATACCGCTGGCACATGCATCATAGAGGGTAGAAACCAACCGAGACTAATGAGTGGCCATTCTTTCTTTCCCCTATCATTGTTTCCTTATAGTACAACGATGCATGTGCCTGTGGTAGATACATTGGGTGTACACAATCTAAAAATTAAAATTTTTACATTTTCAGCCCTTACGTTGAAACTACCACGATCACTTACCATTCTTTTGCGGACGTAGACATATTCTCTGCTATACATTGGATACTAAAAAAATAATGAACGAAAGTATTAGAAGCTTAAAAATGTGTTCAAAACTATCAAAATAAAATATTTGCAACCTTCAATATTCATGGTTAACCATTTCATATTTTCACCCTCTTTTAAATTTAGTTCTAGTAAGCTATATTCTTTTGACCTTTTATATTTGCAGATTTAAGCTAAATTATAACTACTACGCACTCTTAAAAAGAAGCATACGCCCTCAGGAATGAATTACATTTAATGGGACGGTTCGAGAAAATAGATTTTAAACTCTACGTACCCGAACTTCAGAATTAACGCCGGTTTATCGCTCATCCAAAGCACAAAGTTTGTATCAAATTATTGATTTTCATAGAGTATTTGGTTTTTGGGGGCTTGGCCTCCGAGTGAAATGTGCCACGTGTGTGAGTCAAGAAACCAGTGAAAGATACTCATTGGATATATTGATTTGGGCATTAGATCCCTTAAAAAAAATCGCCATTTTTGCATTTAGTCTTTTTGCTTTCAGGCAAGGCAATTTTTAACTGCCAAAATAAAAAATAAATGACATTAATAAATATATGGATATATATAGGGGCATGAAAATAATCATTCTAAATCAATAACCGGTTTGTCAATTTAGGGACCGGTTATGCTTAGAAATCGACCGTAGCCACGGTTATCAACCGCCCACATACTATTACTCATCAACATTTATCACTTCAGAAGCGAGCACAAAGTATTGCTCATCGTTTGCCATTCCCGATGTGCATTGTAAGCATTAGGCGATTATTGAGCAGGTTTGTAAAAATAACCATACTGTACAATATTCAAGATCTGTATGTTAAAAGTCAGAAAAGCAAAAAATCTGCTAATTTAAATAGCTTCACAGTACACAAGTGATAATGTGCAACATCATACTGAATGATTTGTCATCATTCACAATCAAACTTATGCATGAAATAACACTAAATTGTATACATACCGGGAAAATGCATTATCCACTGTACCACTTCATTACCAGTGTTGTTTTCCTTTTCTACTACATCTAATTTAATGATAAGTTTGTCCCATTGTCGCCTGTACTTAATATCAGTCTACAATTGATAAATTTGAATATAATTATGAAAAAAATATCATTTTTAAACAAATAATAATGTAATTGGTATTTTGTTAATGAAAATACACAATTAGAACATGAGGTCCTTCGAAAGTATTTAAAAAGAGCATCATTTATTATATTAGCCATTTCATGAATTTCGATTACTCTTGGTGTTTAAATACTGCTTGATTACAATTTTACCTGCCCTTTCAAATTTTATGCAAATCTATATCTATTGATGAAGAATGCCCAATGTGGAGTTTTGTGGACTTAAAAAAACCCTAATTTTGATGTTAATAAAATCAACCTACATTTTGGACAGGCTTCACGCAATTTAACGTGCAGCAAACTTTTTCCTGTTTCAGTTAATCTGATTAGCTTACACTGTGTGTTCTAAATATTTTAAAAGTTAAATCAAAAACATGGAGGACAATAATACTATTAATGATTAACAAAAAGAATATAAAATAGTAATACCTGTGCATTGAAAAATGCTCTTGCTGGTATGTCAGTAAAGGTTCCATACACTGAAAAGAGATTGAATACATAAAGTTAAAAAAAATCATCCACATATATGCAAGAAATATTGATATAACATTAGCGGTTTCTAAGTATTATCATTCAACATCTTCAGATACCTAATGTGCTGACCGCAAGTTCATTTTCT
>CM032668.1:40428702-40448607 GCA_019095985.1 Streblospio benedicti | reverse complement strand
AATGCCTTACATAATCATGATGGTTTCGAGTTTTGAAAATGGTTACATTATCCTGTATTAATGTCTACATCTTCATTACTTGCAGCTTATCACTTTAAGCTTTTCAAGCTCATTATATACTAGCCAAAAGATCCCATTTAAAAGTTACAGTTTGCAATTAGAAAGCATAACCCACTTTTTAGATTATCTGTTTTGTAATAGAAGCAATCATCATTGCTGTTGTTTAAGAAAGAAATGGTATTGTGAATATCTACCATGCACAATTTGAGACAAACATAAACAATTTTTAAAATTTTATCAAATCTTAACACAATGACCCACACCTTTTCAGATTACATTGTGACTACGGATGATAGTCACTCTTATTTACAAAATAATACTACAGAAATGTCTTTTTAAATGTATGCAGTCTATTGCTTAACGTATATCATTTGCCTTGCATTGAATCGGCTAGCTAGATTACCAATACATGATATATCTACAACTTACAAGTAAGGTACCTGTTAGACGGATATAAATCTAAGTAAATGCACACATATCATATATATATATAAGATGCATGATTGCATTTAAAATATTCTATGATGGATTTAAAATAATTGATTATAAATCTACTGAAACAAAAAATATCAGTATGTTGCATTAAAGTTTATCTGGAAATATTATTTTTCTTTTGAATATTGAATCACTATGCGCTCACCATGTCAGGTTTTTGTAAGTTTACATTTTGATGACAATGTCCAAATACATTATTCAAATGAGAGAAGTAATGCTCAGCAACCTGCTGGCCCGTGCTATGACTTGTCATTATTATATTATGGTGTTAAGTACAATAGCTACAAGAATGAAAGAACCACCTATAACCAAATTATACATTTTAGTAATTTTATCTAATTAATAATGTTACAACATACTAACAATACTTTACACATAAATAAACAATAAATTATGTACTGGTCAGAGTAGTACATCTTAAGCTGTTGACGGAATTTTCTTTAGGTGCAACTAAAGCTACACACCCAAGATAGACGGAGAATTCTAGACTAGGCTAGCATACTGGCATATCAACTTTAATTGAGTCCCTCTTTTGTATTAATATTCTATGCATTATAATTACCTATAATTATCCTTTAATTAAATAATCAAACTTGCAAGTACTCCACTCATGTATAAAGACACAGATAAAAGCCGACAGAGTATACCGGAATTTGATTGAATTAAAAATAATTTACGTGACATGATATAGTGTAGTTTTTTTTTAAATCTATAAACTAAGAACAACTCTAATCGTACACTATATATTTCATCATTATTCATTAATCTATCAATCAAACATTGGCAGTACTCCATTCATGTATGACACAAATATATAGGCCTAAGCTAAGTTCAAAGAAATCCATACAGAACGTTACACGTAATAGCGCGTATATGATGGACCGAGGAAGCTTGCCTTAATGGACCGAGGAAGCTTGCCTTAATGGACCGAGGAAGCTTGCCTTGATGGACCGAGGGAGCTCACAATTAAAATGGACCGACGAAGCTCGTGGACCGACGAAGCCTGCACCCGTCTCGACATACGTCAGAGTCTCGTCACGTCACTAAAATGTACGTGTGACAAGACTCTGATGTATGTCGAGACTCTGACGACCGCATCTACCAAATATCAAATCAATAACACGTTTGTTTTCAACAATATTGACAATTTAGTTCCTTACTTTTATATTCATAGAGGTAAGTATCAGGAATGGCTTTTCTCCATGCCTTTAAATCTTTCTTTTCAATAACAACTTCCCATCCATCGCACAAATGTGTTTGAACCTTTCCATTATCGTCTCTGTGGACAAGATTGATCTCGTTTGCAACTCTGCAATAAAAAGAAATTTCAAAGTAGATATTTTATTCTATTTCATCATTAGCCAGTGAATAAAATTAATTCTGAAAGCAGAAGTACAACGTTAAAAAAGAATCCACGAAACACAAACCTTCCCAATTCAGCTTCTGATATTCGTTCATTTTCCCAACAAAAAAGTGATGCCCCTAGGAGTAATGATGTAGGTTTGGCCTTCTGAATTAATGAATTACGAACATTTTGAGCGAATGAGGATAATAGGTGTCGATCATATCCTAATTCTTTGTACAGCAAACTGATCTGAGTGGCCCTTCTTATCCGTTGTGCTGCTAATGCATGGCATTGTTTGGCAAACAGTTTTGAAAGTATAGTCAACTGTTCGTTTGCATGATACAATAACTGCCTTGCTCTTTGTTTTATATGGCAGCATTTGATGGGTGCATTTTGACCGAATAATAATTTTGTAAACCTAGATCCGGAACCCACGTGATTTGTCTCAGAAAATGTGTGAAAGGTTGATCGCAACACGACACTTTTCCCTTCAATACTACCACTTCTAGACAAAGACGTGGAAATATATGGTCTATGATGATTCAACACATTTCTGCAAAACATGGTGATTGATATAGATTTACATTTACTTGGATAATCGGCCACAAAACATTAAATTTGTGTAATAGAAATTTCCACACAAATCACATTGGGTCAAACTTTGTACTGTTGTATTCGTTGTTTGACACAAGAAATCCATACATCATATCCCATGTAACATGGAGCCAAAATTTGAAATATTTTGATATTCTACAGAACACATTAATACATATCATAATTAGCTGAAAACTGCTGGTATGCAAAGTTTGAAATGGCTTGAAATACACATTAAAAACAACATGAATTTATTTGTAAATACGAATCTATCATACAGGTACGTCCTTGATCTTGTGTTATAGGCTATTTAGTTCTCCCGAGATCGGTTTGCGAGATTTGGAAACCTAGCAACAGTGATGCTCAAATCCCCAAATCTGGACAAAAATATATTTTAAAGTGTTTTTTTACATTACCCATTCTGTTTTATGATATGTATTAAGTTATGAAATGGATTCCATCGGAACCTTAGAACTAGGGTGAGTAAAATGATACCGCATTTGTTTGCAATATAAATGGAAAAAGACAATAACTAGACCTAATAATTGTTAAACCACCTGCTTTTGACACCTGTCTTAATTGTGTATGAATATCATAACAAACCAATATATGTATAAAGCATGTATTTTGCATCCATCCTAAATTTATTCTATTTGGATACATCCCTGCATCTTCGCTCGCTCAAAACTTTTAGGGTATCATATTCTGTCGGTAATTATGGTACGTTTGAAACCGCTCATATTTACCAACAGTACAACTTGCCGAGTGGTTAAAACCGTTCGAAAGCATCTAATCTTGTGTGCACGACTCTTGAACTGGGAAATCGAGGGAACATTACGAGATGTTGGTGTGCACAGACTTACAAAATGCCCGCGCGTATAAGGTTGTTATAATTTCGCAGACAGTTTCATCATAACAACCAGCCTATAGAGTCTACCAGATGAATAGAATTGAGACATAAGCACCACATATATATATTATACCTTTCTTTTATATACCCGGCATGTAATTTTTTTACGAGATATATTTCCAACTTGTGATGGTATCAAAACGCCACAAATTGTAGTTATAACATGTAAATTCGTACGTATGAACTCATGACATAGTTTTGAACGTACCACGTACAGTACCGGTGCAGTACAGCTGATATGCTTGAGTGATTGAATAGCTAGATCATGCACAATGAGTTTGTGTACATGATCATCCCGTGTGTCCCATTACCTACATTACTTTATTCATAATAAAATAATTTAAAATGCATTTTGGCAAAAAAATTGCTGACAAAACATTAGATTTTTCATTTAGTTTCGTTATTACCGGTGTGACACTCAAAATGGCTGTACATGAACTCGCTGTGCAATGCCGTAGTGTGGTTCCTTCCACCTGCGATGCCCAATTGGCTGCTAACCAGCATGCATCTAGAGGCTCATATGCAACACCTTGTGGACACTCTGTGTATGTCTTCAGCAATTTGTGGGTATGGAGTGTTCACACTCAACAAAATCGAACCACTCCAAGTGCAACACCCAACCTTACATACAACGTGGCTTTTAATATATAATAGAAGGAACAATCATCTTGAGGCTTTGCACCACAGATCTAGCAAATCATGAATCTGTCATTTCATAGGAGTTGTTGAATGTCAATATGCAGATAAAACATGGCTGAAAGATTTTGAAATCTCAGACTCTCAGCCATGCAGCAAGGCATATTGAGTCTACACAAGCAGAGATAATATTTCTCAGGGTCTTAGAAAATGGTGCTTAGTCATCAGAATAGGGACGAATTTCTTTGACTTTCTCTAGGCTGCAGCATGTGCGTCTGAGATCTATGATGGTGTGTTTGCATCCACAAGCCCCAACACCTCCACCTCCTGCCCATCAATGTCTCATGTCCGCATCCATTTCCAGCGCTTAGCATGTCACCAAAATAACAGATACTGGACTCGACATCAAGCAGCCTTACATCAATTACATGGACATCGGCATGTGATTTTGGTCTTCTATTGATTACCCAAGCACCACCTCAATAACTAGAGGATGCATAGTCACGCTGCACTACAAATTTACAATTGATACAGCTTCACATTTCAATAGTTTACTTAAAAATCACTTGGAATGAAGCAATCTTATGGAAGCAAATGTTGCATATTCCTGGGCTCATTACGAAAAAACAAACAAAAATTGATGTTTTTAGGATGCTTTTTACGTGGTGGACGTTAATTAATCCATAGGAAAAGGGTGATTTACAATTTGAAACCTTCATTTTACGCTTAGTCTGCATCTCATTTGAATCAATATTTCATTAGAAGCAACTTATCGATGCCAATTTCGATTGTGCAAGTGCTAATAATCAATGCTAAGAAGCTGTTTAATTGAGGTGCCATGTATTTGGTATTATTGATCAAAATAATCGCCTTCTTAGTCATGCGAGAATGAATTTTCTTTATCCATATATACTATTAGACATAATTTTGTTACTGTTGAAAAGCATTGCCGTCCGAACAAGCCGTTAAGTGCATTCATTTTGTCATAGCTGCAAGGAGGCATTGTTTATTGTTGTGCATCACTGTCTTTTTCTGTCAAGTAAAAAGGTAGACATGTACAATCTGAGTCAATCATCATGAGCAAGCTTACATAACATTATTTGATCAGGCCCATGTTGACAATCCACTGAGTGCATCCTGGTTGTCCAATTTACCTCTCAACCATCCTCTCAAGCTGTTATTGTCTATTTTTATTCTATTTCATACCTATTTTTTGTGCAAATGAAAAATTGGGTGTTGCAACAATTGTCATTTGACCTATAAACATGTACATATATTATAGCATATAATGCATTATATGCACATACCGGTAACTGAACCTGCATATATAGTCTATTAGAAATAAATGAGCTAAAAATGGAGGTGTCTGTCCAAGGTCAGAAATGTAAGGGAGATAGATGTAAATTTTAAAATCATGCATTGTTATGATGCTAACATTTTTATATATATATACACTGACAAAAATTGGGAAGTAGCCCAAACTGGCCAGAAGGGCCAGTGTTTTGAAATCTTCACTGGCCCTTCTGATACCTTACTGGCCCTGCGAGTGGTGAAGGAGCTAAACATCACTAAGGTGGTCTAGGGGCATGCCCCTGCCCCAGAATTTTTTAAATCTAAGTGGTCATCAGAGGCTATTTTAAAGCATTTTAAAGGGTTTTAGACAAATAAAAAAGGCAGCCATATTAAGTTAAATTATACTTATTTGAATATATTTACAAGTGTAATAAGAAGAAAAAAATCATGTTGTGATAAAATGTGACTAAAATTGAGCGCTAAGTGAATAGAAATACACAGCACAGATGAAATTTCAGATAAAATACCACGAATATGATCAAAATAAGACTAAATTTTATGTTCGCCATCCGGGCCAATGTTTAGGAAAAGTTACTGGCCCTTCCAAGGTTGTACTGGCCTCGGGCCGACGGGCCAGTGTCAATTTTTGTCACCGTATATAAATTACAAAACTTTTCAAAACAATATAAAACTATGTATGTAAAATATAGAAATACATGTAATTTCAAGCTAAGTTCATGAATATGTTTGATGCTTGCTGATATGGTAAAAAGTACTTAAATAAGTCTTGGATAATGATTTTATAATTAACATCGTTTCTATACTTTCTATTTTACAGATGGGCTCAAGGCTATGATGGTAGCCGAGTACAATTTATAAATCGAGATACTGTTTGCTTCAAATGCGGAAACACTGTAAGATTCATCGATGAAGAGGGCAGAGACAGAGTGTTTCTTGCCCCTGGGAATGGCATTGGGGCATTAGCAGCCCATACTATTAATAAGGTATCTAAAATTGTTTATAAGCACTCTGCGATGCATGTGCCCATGAATTGTTCAGTCTGAAGCTACATTAAACGTTTCCCAAAATTTCTGAAATGGTTATCATCAACAGACCCTCTACTCTCATTTCTTTTTATTTTATTTTTTATTTTTAGGTATTTGCTGTGGCAGATATTGGAATAGATCCACCAGTCAGAATTTTCCAATATCCTTCATACAGAGAAATAGCCGTGTGTGAAAGTAAGTTATTTGAAAATTTATTTACTTCAATGGACAAGTACCATATTTAATTTACAATTCATGTCACTTACTATAGTTTGTACTTTACTATAGTTTGTACTTCAATAATTAATTCTTTCAAATTTGAATAATAAAATAGCATAAATAATTTATTTTCATTTACTTACAGATGGCGCTGAATTGGAATATGCACAAATGGTTTTCTCAGCTAGTGAATTTATGGCAACAATTACTGGAGTGCCTGACCATAAACTTATACTTTGGTATGTATTTGTTTATTTCTTTTCTGTTGTTTGAAAGCACTGATGTCTCAAATTAATTACAGTGCTACTTGTGTTCATCAAAACTTTCACTTGGTTATTTGTATATTTATCTTGTGTATATCAGTAACATATATCATGTTGTTTTCAGGCGATACACAGATGGGACACAACTGTGTAGCTATGAGCTAGACACCCTGCCACCCACAGCAGTGAGCTTTAATCCAGGAAACTGGAGGCAGCTTTGCTTATCAACTGTAAAGGAACTCTCAACCTGGACAATTGAATGTAGAGATGATGTGTTTGTTATGAAGAAAGAGTAAGTAGAGCCTTTGAAAATTATTGAAAAAGACAATAACTTGATTAAAATGTGCTGACAAATGAGAGAAAGCAAAGGCCTCAACTATTTTTTCCCTACATTTTCATAGGAAGCTGTTGCTTCCAACAGAATATGCTGCTGTTGGGAGTGGTGTGGTGGAAAAGAAAACACTTCTTGATGAAGATGAATCATTTGGGCGAATATCCACCATGACCAAACTCACCATTGATCTACCCGTGACCTCTATAGCTGGTGTAAAAGGAGACTCTGCAGACAAGTTTGCTGAATATCAGGTTAGGAGCCATAAAATTTGTGATGGAAGACTCATTGAAGATCTTGATAGCAGTTACAGACGTTAAATTAATCATATAGAGCACTGCAGTCGGCATCATCTATCGTTACATATCGCAGGTTTTATGATGATGAAATCCTACAGATTTAGTTTGATTCCTCAAAACAAAATACTCCCAATATATTTGTGTCATAATCATAGAACATTAATCCAGGTAAATGCATCAATTTTAGGGAATTTATAATGCATGTAAAAATGCGTGTAATGCGTACGACAGAAGGCATTGCATACACATGCTCACTGTGAACCTTTTTGGGTTAGATATACAGGAGAATATAGTAAGAAGTTTGTGATTGGTTTTTACCATTTGATTAGAGTTGTACAACAGTGCATGCATGCTATTCCAAGCCCTGATATACATTTATATATTCTGAAGATAATGACTGATGATAGGTCATATATGTCTTCAATACTCCTTTAATTCTAAATCGACCCAAATAGATTGGACTTTGAATGTTATGAAATGAAATTTACAACATTAGTGGTTACTTAATCTTAATTTTCTAGAATGATAAACCTTTATTATAAAAAAGATTACAGAAGAAATGCTCACATTTTAATGTTAATTATTTAATGCCTTAAAAGATATAATGAAATATCTTATCATTGAATCATATTTTATTGTTTTAGGAGACTGAACCTAAAGTGGTACCTATGTCACATGTGTGGACACCCCAAGGTGATGTTTTGATCGGATGTCAAGGCGGACAGCTTCTAAGGGTCAGTAAAAAACTATGATGCCTTGTGCTATAGCATATATCATAAGAATGTTTTTAAAGAAAGAGCTAATATGAGTGTAATTCACCAACTTATATCTAATCAAATGGCGTGCTAATATTACTTAAAATGATATATGAGGGAATTCAGCCAAGTTTGGATGGAATGAATTCTATTCTGTCTAAAACTCTCATGACTGGTAGCAGGAATACATGTCATTTATTCCTGCTGGTAGAGATGTTGAGGATTGAATCTAAGACCTCCTCTGTCTAAATCAGAAATATTGTAGCAACACATTCATTTAAAAGCTAAAGATAAAAGTCCCATATTCCCTGCGTACATTAGTTTATATATATGAACACATTGGTAAAAGTGTTGAGCTGGAATTTTATGTATGTAGTTCATAATTTATGATCCCCCGTATAATTTATTCGGGAGCTTTTGATACTGCATATTTTTTTGGACAAGAATTACATTATACTGTACAAATACAAATATATTTGCACATTCTTCATATAAAATCAATTTTTTGACCTACAAGTCCTTTGGGCTGATAATGATTGTAATGTTTGATCTGTGCATCATGAGTGTATTAAATTCTGTTGCTATTTGATGTTCTATTTCTCCAGGTTGATGGAGAGGCATTTTGGGTGAAAGTGTTATGTAACCCAAGCTTCGGACGGGCTAATTCAAGAATTGATAGTGCTAAATCAAGGGGCTCAGCTGATCTTGAAGGTTTGTAATCTGAAAATTGTTTTTCTACGTCTTAGATTTTAAATAGATAATACTAAATAATAATCTTCAAAAAGAAAAAAAGTTTTCATTGTAATATAGAAATTGAGCTTTTCACTGATTGTTTATTGATAGTAATTGGTAGAAATTGCAAAAATAATGATTACAAATGGATTTAAATGTTTTTATTCTTTTTAAGAACTGATGGAAGGAGGTATTGAATAACAATTACTAACATTCTACAGAAAACCAACGCTTTTTGTACATGTAGATGTTCTATTTAGCTAATTTACAGTTCATCTCGATTTTCATATTAGTTTTATTTGTATCAATGAAAATTGATAGATGCTGTCAGTAATTAGATTCAAGCATCATCTAAGAAATACATTTTAGTACCTATATAGACATGACTGTCTTTTTAGTTTTTTTAGTTTTCAAATTTTAATACTTACATGTATGAATACTTTTTAGCTAATTCCTATGGATCTGTTCTGGAAACACGTTACTTTGGTCTGGTTACATTTTACACAACTAATTTCTTCTAACAGTCTTATTGCAGTTGACCATATTTCATTGTTCTGTTCTTTCTTTAATTAAATTAGACATTTAGAAACTTAAACATGTGACTGTTCTTTAAATGGTAGTCTGTTATACTTGTACATGTACAAATTTATGTGGTTAATGATTTTAGCTTGGGACCTTATGTAACCATTTTTGTAGATATTAAAGTGGTTTATGTGTATTAATTTGAGTAGACAAGCTTGTATTGAAATAGTCTTATTGAAATTTGTATGCTAGTATTTAAAACTAAAAGTGCATTTTAGTAAATATTAATATTGGGTTTTGTAAACAAGGGCCATAAAGTGATAAATATGGATTGTAATTTAAAGAAGATGTAAATACAAGTCTTTTTAAAGTAGTCCATAGAAATACTAATAGAATGAATATTCTTTTCTACAGATCGCTCTTATGCACAATTATCTTTCCATGGAGACAACCAAGCCAAACTTATTCCTGGTTCCCTGAACTGCATGTGTCTGCATAAAAAAGGCCTTTATGCAGGGGGTGAAGATGGTGCTGTACGCCTTATAGAAGTTACACAAAATGATGTAGTCAAGGTAGCAACATCATCTTCTTTTCAAGTTTATCCCTTTGTTGAAAGAAATTTGATTAGAACTACATGTAGTTTTATGCAATGACGTAAACAAACAAGTCATGAATGTTTGACCTTTTGTGACATGGTTAAATGAACGATTCAAAGAGAGATTAAGCCTTGTAGATTTCTAAAGAAAAATAACATTTATACATTGAGTTAAAAGAGTATTCCATATCATTCAATTTTTCAGATTCATATATAATAGTCATTATGAATGCAATAATTTCATTGTATTTTCAGTTAATATCCGCACACAATTTGGAGAAATCAGTGACAACTCTTGCCTTTAATGGAACACATCACAGATTAGCCTTTGGTACCAACTGTGTATGTATATTTTGCAATTTGATAGTAGTTCCGAAGAACAGCCATTTATCAAATGTGAATATATTTGTATTTTGAAATTATATGTAATCATCCTAAAATAAACTATATAGGATGATAATTTGTCAATTTTCATGTTTGGATAAATGATGTTGTAAATAGAACTTCTTGCTACAGATAACAAAAAGATAGGATTAGAATATTGAAATAAAACGTTATGTTTGTTCAAGAGCCATTGTGTATGTAATTTCCATTTTTAATTTTACAGTCGATCATACAAGGTAATATCTGTGGGTAATACATGTAAACATCTGCAACATTTCTTTTCTTTTACCTATTACAATAACCTGTTAGCCAATGGATTGAAAGAACTATAGCAGTTAAATCCACCAAAAATATACATGATCAATCCCGCAGATTGCATTTGAGCATTAGCTCTTTCGGCAAGAGAACTAAAATTGGGGCATTTAGTACTTGGTAAGACTCAAGTCATCGTTTCTGCTTCTGTTGTGCTCAAACAACTTCAACCATTGCCCATTTTAGGGTGCTATCTACGTAGCGGACCCGAACACCTACATCTTTGATCCAAAGTGTCTGCTGAACATCCACTGCGGTCCCGTTGTTGGTGTCGCCATGCTGTCCACCGAGGACAGGGAAGCACTCGTGTCTGTGCGTAAGGACGGAGAGCTTCAAATGTGGGACTCATTGTCCTCCAAACTTATCAGCTCCCTTCCTTTATGTTATGAGGTAAAGTGAAACTATGTTAATCGCCTCTATTTTTTCTCATTTTATATACAACTCTCTTCTCTTCACTGCCTTTATTTCCAAAATCAAAACAATAATACTATAAAACTAGTTTTCGAGAGCTTAAGTCTCCTTTTCAATAACAACTAATGCATATTTTTTCTATGTTAAGACGTACATTTAAACTTAGTTCATGTGTTTGTTTTCTTGAATTGTAATGTTTTGAGGAAGTGTAGTATTATGTGTGTGTAGTAATTAGCGCAGGATTTTCTGCTCTGGTTCTACAAAAGGCAATAATACCCGTATATATACTTGGCAGGCAACAAGCATTGCTGCAAGCCCTCTGGCACCTCTTGTAGCAGTTGGTACAGCTCCAGGCTACATCTTCATTATGGACTATTCCCAGCCAGACGGTCCCCCACGCATTGTGAGCCGTCTCCACATGCACCAGGGTCCTGTCCTTCGACTAGTGTAAGCCATGTAGAATCATGTCTGACTAAAAATAGATCTACATATGTAACATTTATCAAACTGGAACTTTCAATGTATGTAATTGTAAACTAAAAAGTACAGCAGCTGCATGAATCTCACAACTGAGCAGCCAATGTAACGAAACTCGTTTTTTCTGCGATTATTGTATGTAAATGCTTATCATGTTTGTACTGGTGTAATCATGTCAAGGTGGACACATGGCAGAAATGTCTGTTGCCCACACAATTTTATTTTAACAGATCAACTATGCATAATTTTCCAAAGTTTTAGGTACTTTAATGATCTATCATGAGTCTATTTACTTTATTTTATCACATAGGTTTAACGACAATGGGCGTTTTCTTCTTTCTGGTTCCAATGACGGACATGTATTTGTCATAGAAGGTCGACCATCGGAGAATTTCAAACCTCTTGGACATATAGGTAAGAATCTATGTACATTTCTAATTCACTAAATCATAATGATACTGAATCGTATCAATAAATAAGTTGAAAGATTACTAGTATCTAAATAGATGGTGCGCAAATTCACAAAAAGCCCCTGTGCATTAGGATAATTGTATACGGTGTAAAATAATATAAAAACATTTTGGAATGGATCGAAAGTGGAATGTGTTTATGTAATTTGTTAAGATTGAAATTCCTTATTGAACAATTTCAAATTGCAACACTGACTGTTGTGCAGCAGATCTATGTACATTTGATTAACAAAAATGGCATTACAAATAGAAAATAAACGATATACATGTAGAGAGATGTTTAATTTCAGCCATGGTAGGAGAGATTGATGGTCTATGCACCAACTTGAAAGAGGGAATCACTAAGGTGGTGGTGACAGCCAGGAATAAGGACAGTAATACTGTAGCTGGTGCTAACAGGCTGATTCATTTTGAGCTACCCAATGATCTAGCAGTAGGTCAGTATAAAACAATATTTCACATGTATTTTTGTTTACAAAGGCCTTTTGTGTAAAGTGTGAGGTACATTAAGCAGTTAGTAAAAAGAGAATCCGTCACAATATGACCAAAGACGTTGGAAAACATGGAAGAATGCTATATAAAATTCTCTGCAGGGAAATTTTTGTAGGAAATTTGGAATTTTAAAAAAATTATTTATCTCAGATCAATTGTTTGATTTCAAAGCAAAATTGAAACATTTGCACTAATTATTGCTTCATAATTTTTTTTTTTAAAGTACCGGGTAAACTGCATATTTCAAACCATTTTATATAATTGCATAAGATTATTACCAACACATTGTACAATTGTAAAAAGTGGAGCAATAATAAGAGAGAAAATCAAAGTTTAGTAATAGCCTAAAATAACCTTTCCTGTCCCCATAAACAACATTAAAATGACCATCTCAAATGTATCCATGACTGCAATGTAAATTCTGAAACCAACTACTAACTTTGTGTTTTCAGATGTCAGGCTGAAGCATGCATCTCTCAGATGTGATTTTGCTGATGATACCATCAAGAAGTTGGCCTTCAACTTGTCCGAGCCATGCTGTGGTTTGACCGTTACTGGCGCAAATATTGTGTACACCCTAACAAAAACAAAGAAACTGTATTCCCTCGCCCTCCCAGACACAGCTCCCAAGAAGGTACCAGTGCATTTTTGTAACCTCTTATGTGTCTGGTTTTCTTTCAATACAAATTCATTTTTTCATAAATGTTTGTAGTTAGGTAGAATTTCTTCTAAATATGAGACAGACCATTTTATTTCATAGTTGAATTGTTTGAGTATACGTATTTCTTTCTTAAGAATTGGTTCTACTAGTATATCGCCAAAAAGCGTCATTGATGAGATACAAATGAATGAGCTTTCTGTTGTTGTTTTCATATTATGATTTTATTTTCTTTCTTCTATTTCTACTATATTATGTTCAAAATACAAAAATATGTGTTTATCCAAATGTTTTTATTAATAAAAACTTTAAAACCTTTGGACCAACAGATATTTTTGTATTTTGACCCACTTAAGAACATAAGACAATAGAAATAGAGGAAAGAAAATAGAATCATATGAGACCATATGCTGTAATGTATACCGAATCACAAAAAAAATGTTTATATTATACACATAAGCTGAATATTTCGGAGAGTAAATCTCTTTCTTTTCATTTCCTTTGTTTGAACCCCTCTTTTGATTACTGTTTCATAACATTATGAGAAAATTTCATTCACATTTTTCTTATAAATTTAGTAGTTCATTCTGAAATATGCTTGATAACATTATTTAGGTATTATCTTTTTTCTATATATATATATCTATATATATCATTCATATTTATATATAAGGATGAAATGAGTCGGATTCGAAGAGCGGTTAGTACATTTTTCAGAGATACTTTTAGATAAGCCTTTGTTTTAATTGCGCATTTGATCATCAAAATTAGAACATTAGAATTCCTTTTCATAAAATTTATAAATTCATAAAAAAAATACTATGTAGTTCAACATTTCAAGCAATTATCATGTGTACTAATATTTTGAATAAAGAAATATATATTCCCATTAGAATTGCTATTAATATACAAAAAATTATAAACGGTAATTAACTTAAGGCAAGGTCTGTATAGATATCAATAATGTTGGTTTTGAAGCTAAATAACATGTTTCGATCCAAATGCTCCATCAGAAAATATAAATATCGATCATTTTAAAGTTTTTAAAGCTATGTTGAAATTTTGAATGTGATCTTTTTAGTCCATACTCGACGAGTTTTCGTCATTTACAAATGCAAGGCGTCAATCTTTGGGGGCAAGCAAAATCTCAATGGGCGCCAGAAGACGTTCCTCTGTTTACAAAGACTCAACTTTTTCTACTATGCTTAATAGACCTCTGTCACCAACTAAGGTTTGGTAGTATAGCTTATCAAGCGACCGGCATGATGTGATGTTCCAGCTTCATATACATTAAAGAAAAATTTGTTAGGTTTCACTGTAGAATTCGTTGAATGTTACATTTGTTTTGACAAATGTGCAGTTTACTTAGAAAACCCCTTTTTGTTGCTTTGTAACATCTTCCCCTCTTTGCTTGTACAAGTAGGTTGGGCGAAAAACTATTATCAATACAATACCATATACACTTTTCAACATGCCAATGTAAAGCATACAGGTATATTCATAACCTAACCCGATAGTATGATGCACAATTATGGTGGACATTTTTCTTGTAGTTTCCTGATCAGGTATGAATTTTAAGCTGTGATATTAGCTATTGTACAACTGTTCTCTACAAATAACCTATCATATATGTACCAACTAAAAGTGTGAATTTAGCTTATCGAAACATCATTTGATGCTGTGTTGTCTGATGAATTAGTAGCAATGTCAGCATGAATGAGCAATTTGTAATGTCCCCAATTTCAATTCTTTAAATGCATGATATACCTGTTGTTTCAAAACCCCAAATTCCAAAAACTTAAAGTATTTTTTTTTTACAATCGCTTTTGAGGAAAGTAGCTTAGAACATCATGTCATTCTAGATACATGTTCATGTTCTTGTTCTGTTGGTTATTGTTTGTAGAAGTTAAGTCTACCAGCCTTGTTACCAAAATTAAATGAAATTGTCATTTTGATAATTTCCTCTCTAGCTTATAGTTGCATGGGTGTAAATTATCCATGAAATTCAATGTATAAAATATTTGATTAAAAACTGTAATCAGTTGGTTCGTTGTATTTTTCAAAGGTTACAGATAAGGTAAGATATAGAAAAAATAAAAATTCTCTTTCTTTTTTATACATTTAATTTTTATCAAATGTTTTTATTCTTCTTGCATTTTTTGTGGAAGATTATACACCACTATCTATATTATGAAGACTGGTATTCTATCCTGAAGTTTTCAACATTATTAATAGTAAACTAACATAAACAAACACAACCACAAAAGCGTGTAGCGTTATGTGTAATGATAGTATAATTTATTTTGTTGGAAATTTATAAGTGAAATGAATTTATTTTGTTACATTCTTTGAGAAAGCAAAAGGTTGAGATACTGAGCAACTTCATTTTGATATTGGCTGTTTGAAAATTTAATGCATTTCAAATTTTATACTGAAACCAATAACATTTGTAAACCCAGTATTTTCCATACTAATAGGTATATCCCTTGTATAATTTAATATTGATATAAACCAATTTATGATGCCATTATATTCCACTGGAATAATGGGTTGCACTTGTTCATAGCAAATTCCTCCAAAACAAAATTTAGAAGTTTGGAATTTTTTGCTCTACACATAAACTGAGTATGTTCTACTTGTCTATCAGATACATTTGTGCTACACTTATAAAAAGTTTATCATTTATATTACATCCATCAAAATCTTGTACTGTCAATGTTGCACGTGTATAATGTGAAAATACAATCTATGTGGTAGTAAATTGTTGCTACCGTAAGCCTCTAATTTTTCAAGCTGCAGTTACAATGGTTGTTGAAACAATATCAAATGTTGGAGCTGTATAGTGGTTCGCATGCATTATCTTCATTAGGAAATAGAACTTGTCTTTGTGATGTGGGTGAGTAGAGAGTAGACTATAAATCTCATACATGTGCTTACACCTTTACAATAGCATCAGTTTGTGTTTGCAGGAGACCAGCAAGGACTCATATCTGCAGCCAGCCCAGATTGCCCCAGGACACCAGCTTCCAGGAGGTCGTGTCCGCATGTCCCCACATCATAAGTGGGTGGGAACCATTGGAACTGATGGCAAAATTATGATCAGAACAATAGGAGCACTTGTGAGTTCCATGTCTCTTGAATTTGTGCCGAGTTTTCTTCAGAGTTAGAGGGACGCATAATTTGTAAACTTTATAATTGTCTTTTGAAAACATTGAATTCAACGTAAAATGATATTGTTACTGCAAAATATGTGTAGTTGTGTATTATTTTTGTTTTTCCAACATTTTATGACATCATGGAAGAGATTGGTCTTCTGAAGTTGGCAAATTCAATCTATAAGTTGTTAGTAATCAATTCAACCTCAATAAATTGAATATCATGCCAGAGGTAGAATTTTCATTACGTGGCAGAATATTCAGTATGCTGTTTTACTATTGTATGTTTTCTGTAAAAATGTATCTTATAAGCGATGCATCGTTTTTAATGACATTGATGTGAACGTTTATATGAAATTCTAGGACACTCCAGTTGAGGTGAATGCCCATAACTACTCCAATGGAGGAATCGCAGACTTCGTTTTCAATGAAGATGCATCAGCTGTATATACAGCAGGATATGATGGAACTGTTACTTGTTTCAACCTTGTGTAAGAGCTTTGTTCTAATTTATTTCTCTACATCTATTTTAGAGAATAGTGTTACTTATTAGTTAAGGCGCCTATGTTATTAATGAACTAAGGATTTATATGTGGATTACCGGTGGGAATTTAGCATACTATTGCATAAGTGCATCTTAGAAGCTATTTCTAGCACTTACAAGAGGAAGTGAAATGTTTAATTTAGTTTATATTTGCATGCTTTTTCAAGTTTTTTTTCAGGCTAAAATTGCAAATGGCATATTGCAAATAGCAATTGCATGTTTTGATTAGATTAGATTAGTAGAAATAAGTGCACCGATTAGATATTTATTTTCCTGCGCATTATTCAGTAATATAAGAGGAATAAAATATTCAAAATTTTATTTATATGCACAATCTACACAGGCTAATTAATTTATTCTGTTTATTTATCTAAAAGTGATAAGTTATTAATATAATTTTGTTCTATTTTTATTCAAATTTTGCACAATTTAAATGTAAGTTCAATTTTTAGTAGTTTTGCACACGTCTTTCTAACTCATTGCTTGAATTTCTAACCTTTGTATATATTTTCCATAGAATTATAAGTCTTATTTACAATGAAATTAAAAGTATATAGCAGATATGAAATAAAATGAACATTGAATCAATGTTTTATACAAACATTTAAATGATGTTCTATGATTCACATAATATCAACGCTGGCTTACCATTATTTAAGACTTGTACTATGTTTTAACGGATAATGATGATATATGATTTCATTTATAATCCATTGGTTTTGATATTTGGTTTTGAGAAAAATATTTGTCACCTTCCCAAACAATTGAAATTTATTTTCCATTTTGCTGTGATCATTATTTTATTGCAACTTTTAATTTTTCATTTTCATATTATTTGATTTATACATATTTTTAGAACATATGTTGCCATATTTCAATATCTACTTACATAATTTATGTTGATTTGTAAAATTGTAATTTACATTAAAAAAATGTGTTTTTGTGTGCATTATTCAGCTATAATTTGTTTTGTGAGGTCTAATAAGTAAATTCTATATATTCTTAACCTTTTTTTAAAATTTGTTACTTCATTACATTTTTGTTCCGTAAAATCAGAATAAGCCAAGCTAATAGCATATAATAGGTTATTAAGGGTAATTAAATCTTTATCAGGATCGTATATGAAAATAATAACGTAAGAAACAGGACATAGATTATTTAAAGTGCATTTGATGCATTATATTGACAGCAGCATCTTATATTAATGATTATAAGTAGTTCAAAACTTCTGTAACATTTTGCCTCGTATGTTGAGCTAACGTTATATATTTCCATAACTAACATTATATACCATCTTATTACAGGTTTAGTGAGATTGGTAAAGTGAAAAGTAGAACTGCAGTTGAAGCTGCAAAAAGAAAGCATGCATTGCTGTCCAGAGAGGCAGAAGTAGAAATTCAGTCTTTAAAAACCCTTCCCGACTGGACTCATCCACCGATGCCTTCTCGTCCTGTGTCTGGTACAGAAAAAATGGAGCGGGTGAGTTCTCTTTTATGGCATTTTTATTAGCACTGGCAATGCTCAAAGATGTTGAACTAGTTGAGATAGGCTGATTGCACTTTGAAATAATTAATATGTTATTTAGTGTGTCTCAAGTATCTAGTCTTTTAGGAAATTCTTTTGACTAATTTCCTTATGTTAATCTTTGTTTTAGCTAAATTTATTTCTCGTGTTTTTCGCAAATACAATGCAGACGAAAAAGGTTGTAGTATACATAATAACATTGGTAGTTAATGAATTATTATGCATTAAACGTGTATTGTATGATATTCAAATGTAGGAAAAGCTTGACAAAATTCAAAAGATTGAAGCAAGCATCCAGGCAGACAACATTTATGCCACACCCTCTCCAACGTGTGGAGCAGACTCCACCTGGCTGGAGGAACGAGAACTAGAAGCTCATTTAGAGGAGGACAAAAAATATGCAAATGAGAAGAAAGATCTACGGTTGTCCATCCGAGATATCAGAAGAAAGGTAGGCATAGACTCCTATTTAATTATTTGATCTTTACCTAGCATGTTAGATGTCCAGTACTCTTTATAACCAATGGCCTTTTTGTTTTGTTTTTCTGTGGTGGTGTAGAATATTTGTATTTGTTTTATTTTTAATCTTTCAGTTACAAAAAATGATGAAGGAAAATGAGGCTGTGCCTGATATAGAGAAGCTTGCTCACCATGAGTTTGACTTGGATGTGGAAGAACAAAAACGCCTGCAGGCTGAAGGGGATGCTGAAGTAAGATCTGTTTGTCTCATTTATTGTTCAATATTAACATCCACACAGCAGTAGGTTTGTTTTTACATAAATACCCCCAATAACAGATAACAGTAACTCATGTAGCAGGCAACAATCTAATTTCATTTTCAATTGCAATACATGTATTTTTTCAGTCATTTGGTACTGCAATTAGTGATGTACGCTTTTTGATTTTACATAAATACAAAATTTATGATGTCAAATTATTTTCTTAGGTTGCTCGTATAAGAGAAGAGAAAGAATTTGAAAATCTTGCAAAGCAGTACCTTACAGAACTTATTAAAAAAGAATGCTGGCTTGACATGAAAATTAAAGGCAGAGGCATTTTGGTAATTTTTCTTCTTTTTCTTCAAATCTAAAATCTTGTGATATCTTATATATTAAAGAGACTAAGTTATTTGCTATAAATGAATAAATGTTCCGCTTCTAAAATTAAAAATGATGAATTAATGCTTTTTTGAATAGTTTGTCATTATACATATACATGTACCATGTTAGCATTGTGTAAAATGAGGCTGTCTTCAAAAATGTTTTTGTGCTGTGCTTTTTATTGTTCTATTTATTTCATGATTTTCACATTTTGGACTGCCTCTTGACTATAATTAATTTCAATAGATGTAGGTGAATATGATAGCTATATTTTAGATATGTT
>CM032668.1:40358643-40428602 GCA_019095985.1 Streblospio benedicti | reverse complement strand
GAGACATCCCATTTTCCCAGCAAATTCATGTTTCTTTAAAAACAACTCTTTTTATAGACTTTTTTGGTGTTTATGATCTTATTTGTTTTGATCTAATTGTTTAATTGTTTCTGCTAGTTTTACTAATAGGCTGTGCAATTACAAAGAATTATTGTATCAAATCAAGTAAATTTGTCTGTTTTACACATACACGAAATTTTAAAAAATACACCAAAATGCAAGGCAAAAGGTGTAAACATCCACAATTTTTCTCATTATTCATAACAAATGTTTGTGAATTTTAAATGATTAATCCATTTAGAGGGTTTTCATTTTTCTATTCTCATTTTCACAAAGATTTATTTGACAATTTATGTTTGTATATTTCATCTTTGAATTTTTAGTTTTTTCTTGAATTTTGTTTACTCAATATGGGATTGCTGTCTTCATTGAATCATGACTAAAATCATCTTCAGGCTTTCAACAACCCCCTTGAGGTGAACAATTATCCTATGAAGCAGAGAAGCAAAGAAGAGTTGGGTCGGTTAGAAATGGTTCACGCACGCAGAAGGGTTGAGATTGCTGAACGCGAGGTAAAATAGAATTATTTTCAAAAATTACATTGTGTGAATGCATCTTGCAGTGAAGACAAAAAAAAATGAACCGGGTTGGGGTGGATGGGTTGTTTCATCAGTATTTAGTCATTCGATCATCAATCAATTAAATTGTATATAATGTGTTTTTTTCCACATAACAGGAGGGATTGAATGGGCGATGTTTTGCCTCAGAAATATAATAACAAAATGTATAATACACTATCGGTATTACAGTATCTCATCATCAATAAAAAGATTAGTACATTCTGTAATACAAATTTTTGTAACTTAATAGCAGAGTACAAATAGAGACAGGAGGACCGGTGTTAACTATTTTTACTCAGGGCTGGCTGCTTTCAAAAGTTTTTGGTAGGCAGCTAATGTTTTATAGATGCGGGCCCAGTGGTCCGTGAGCAAATTTTCAAGAGTTCCATACCCCGCTTAATAGTATGAAATATTTTTGGCCTGTGTGACGGTTTTAATTACGTTATGACCTATGACGTTTCTGCCATGCACATACCAGCTGGCACATACACATTTACAGGGGATAAAAAGGGGGTAAATTGTCTGATTTTTAAATGAATTGCAATCGATATGAGAGTGGGGCATTTAATGTATGTTTAAAGTACACTAAAACCTTCCTTGGAATGTGCACATTCTGAATTAGTTTCATTGGGATTTCAATGAGCATTTAAGATGTTAAAATTTCATAAGACAACGAAATTAGCAAAACGCATTCATCGTTGTTATTATTTAATTCAGAGTATCATTTTATCAGCAATTGATTGAGTGCCAAATTCCTGATCAAGCATTTTGTTATGTGAACAGGAAATGAAAGATCTGAATAAAACTAGAACGTTCCATGTGACAAAATCCGCTGAAAGCTCATGACGCTCAATCAAGAATTCCAGGCTTAGTGTGTATTGCAAGTGAACAAATACTGTCCGAATATTACACCTACAAACATAAAATATGAGAAGCATTTTCTACAATGTTTAAATTTTACAGGACAGAAATGATGTTTATGAAGGAAGGGAAGTAAGTGAACTAATGTGTGTACTAAGAGTGGAATCTCCTTTGCTGAAGGGTCAATATCTACAACAGCATTTCTAATATGACTCTCTTGATATTTTAAGAAAGTTTGTGTTTAAGACTGTTGAATTACACAGCTGTGTGGAGCTGATCAATCGTATATTAATAAATTTTCATAAATATTTTGCACCATTTTGTTTGAACCACAATACTTATTTGTCTGCCGGGAAAAGGGCATTTGTATTTCAAATCTTTCATAGCAAGTGTGAAACTAATGCTTCAAAATTGGCTTGGGATATGTTAGCCGTTGCTATATTTCATATAGGGGAAAGGAATTTGATATTATGATGTTTATGTGCTTTGGCTAAAAAGTGGTGAAGCTGTTGTATGTTTTAGAACACTAACATTCAATAAAATTATGATAATTGTATTGCAGAAAAGGGAAGAAATTGCTGAAAAGAAGAAACCCAAAACTGTAGTAAGTTAGACCCACATAGATGAAATAAAACCACAACTCACTATACTCACTATACTATATATATACTGTATCATAAATGTGTGTACTAATTCAGTTGTATATAACATTTCAGCTCAAATACATTGTACAGAGTGTGCTGTGTCTATACCAAGCCAAAGCAGCTTTTATAACAGCCAAAAATCTTCACCCCAATGAAATTCTTATTTGCTTATAGATATATGGCTGGAAGGCAAAAATATCTTAAGAGTTAATTGTAACAAAATAATTGCTAATTTTTTTTTTTTTTTTAAATTTTTTTTTAACAATTGCTATGTTACTTTTGAATTGGTTACATATTGACTTGTGTGGAATATCATAGGCATTTCTGTCTTCCAAGGTCTAGCATTTTTGATAATTTCATTAATTTGATGGTTATTTTTAAAATTCTTGAAACATTGTGCTTGTGAATAATGATTATGCCGTAATAATGTTTTGAAAGATGATGGTTATGAATTTTCGGTAGATAAGTTCATTACAGCATACTTTCAACTTTTAAAGGAGTATATTTTTATGAATTGTGTAAAATTCAGAGTTCTATATTATTCGATTACTAGTACATTGATGCAAAATGGGACCTTTCAAGTTATATACTAGAATGTTTCTTGGTAACTTTCTAAACTTAATCTTTCTGAAGCTGTTTGCATATGGTAAGTAATGGCCAACGTTACAAATATAATGTATAAAGCAAAAATTATGAAGCAAAAAAGCAAAAATGTACGGCTAATAACCTAGAGCTCTGCAATTTTAATTTTATTTTGCAGTAGACACTGAAATTCATATTTTGAACTATTGTAGATATTTTTTGCAGTAGCAACTAAACTTTTATACTAATGGCCTATATATTTATATCTTTATACTAAAAGGTTGTACTTTTTTTTTATCGTACATTTTCTCTTCAATTGTTACTTCATTACAGATCCAAAGAGATGTTGAAAAACATGAAAGTAAAGCCAGTGGCTCAGCTGTAAGTATGAGATACATTTTGCACAAATAGTTTTGAACAATCAATTATTAAAGTATAAATACAATTACGTTCTCTAATTTTGAGTTTAATAAATCCATTTGAAACTTACTGTCTTAATATTTTTGGACATTTTCCATGTCCATCGTCTGGGACTTCTTTCTGTCACTAGGTGGCAGCATGTGACAGTAATGGACAGTCCAAAAATATTAAGACAGTATAAGTTTCAAATGGATTTAACTCTAAATTTGTGAATGTATTTATATAAAAAAGAAAGAAAAAAAGAAATCCGATGAGTCTATTTTCTAATCATTAAAGTATATTATAGAAATCCAAATGTACCAGATGTATTGGGTGACAGGCAAATTATATATGATTTTCTAATCTATGAAGATGGACATGTATGTTTAGTTACATGTAACTATTTAGTTTGTGTTCAATACTGCACTCAGACTGTCAGACAGGCAATTAAGGAAAAATTTAACTACCCTGACAATGATGACACCAGCAAGAAAGTATGTATGGTTGATGGTTACCAAATAAGCTTCTTATTTAGATGTTTGATCTTAAATGCAATATTGTGTGTACATGGAAATAAACCTGTCGGGACCATACCTTTCAATGTTAGGGTTCTCATGAATGGAATATCTATGATTATCAATGAAAATCTTTCAGAGCGAGAATCCTGATATTGAGATTGTTTTCATACTGTCTTTTCTCTTATCGTTTACAACAATTGTACCTTAAAGGTTATGCTCAGTGGCCGAACAAGAATGCTTTCATAGAACTAAAATGATGTGTTCTTTGCATTATGAAAGTTTCATTCATTTCAACAGCGTATTAAAATATCATTTAGTATTGATTTCTTAACATCCGGATTTATCATAGTAGAAGGAAAAAACCTACTCAGATGCTCCTCTGTTCATCTAAAAGCGACGTTTCGGTGGACGTTTCACCTGCATCAGGCTTCGATGGAAAAGTGCGACGAATGTTGTTGTTTTGCACTCTGCTTCCGCGTTGAGTCACGTGATGGGTGGAATTCCCAGTCACATGACTCAACGCGGCAGCAGAGTGCAAAACAACAACATTCGTCGCACTTTGCCATCGAAGCCTGATGCAGGTGGAACGTCCACCGAAACGTGGCTTTTAGATGAACAGAGGAGCATCTGAGTATTTTTTTTCCTTCTACTATAAAGCGTATTAAAATATTTGAAGCAATTTAAATACCTCTCAATAAAAGGCTATTTATAACCCCGTCAAAACACGTGTGGGTGAAAAATGTAAATCGAATGATTTTTGGCTGATATAATAACTTCACCGAGCACGTAAAAATGGCCTATCTTTACCATGTTAAACATGACATTTGCCGTCAGAAATGCATGGTATGTCTAGCGAAAATCATTCTATTATGTAATATCACCTTGTATTTTAGTTAACAAGGCGGCGTTGTATTTTTAAATAATAAATATTAAATATGGAGAATATGAATATTATTTTCCTTACATACACTTGCAATGGAAAAGGCATCGTTCATTTATACTGGATTTTACAGAACAAATATCTTTTTGCCTGAGCATTAGCTTTAAATAGCTTTTGGATATCCTGTTTTACATGTTAAACTCACAGCTGGCAGTGATAGTAATTTAAACATGTTTACCTGATAGAATATTCATAGCTGTCAAGTTATCAAATGTATGGATCTCCGTCAATTTTGCAATGTTGTTTTCCTTCATTTTAGGCTGTCGCTATTGTTAGTATCTTCCATATAGCTCTCTTGGTCTTTTGAATAGAAATATGTTCATTATTTAGTATCGTTAGTTTGGTTTGTTTTTAGTTGTTTATGTTTTTCAAAAGGCTGTTTTCCAATTTTTTTTTTTTAATTCTCTCTTGAAACACTATCTATGAGATGCAACCAAAGTATTTTAGGTCCAACGTAATTTAACTGTGTCAACAAAAACATTAAAATTAAATTTACAGTAGGCCTATTTCTAAAATGGTGCAAATGCATTAATTTAAATGATTGCTTTATATATGATACTGGAGATAGATGAGCATTGTTGATTTTTTTATTTCATATTTTATGATCAAATTACCATTAGATTTAATCATTTTGTCTGTGATTTTTTTTTAATTTTATATTTACATTGGAGAAATCTATTAAATATACGATAAAGGTAAAATTAGTTTATATTTTTAACTTTAGGAAGAGGAAGTAATTGACAAAGAGCAAGAGGAGGAAAATAAAAAGAAAGCGGCAGCAACTCAAGGAAGTTTGGGTAAAGATTATTTAGACTGTTTGTTAATATGTGGTTAAACATTCTATTTTATGGTTTTTATTATCATTATTGAATGGTTTAGTATTTGGATTTAACAAAGTGCAGTGCTGTGAAATGGTGTACCATTACTACACTAACATTTTTTTCAGCTGTGCCACTTGAATCTAATTGCATAATGTATGTAGTTACAAACAATATAAACTGGTCATATAGTTTGGATAGTTTGGATTGATAATAAACTGTAAATGTATACAAGTTTTTCTTAAGTTGTAAATATCCATTTTATATATTAATAACTAGTTGTTATTTTACAGATCACCCAGAACTTCGTAAGTAGTTTGAGACGAAAGAAAATCGGTAAAGCTGAGCATCCTAACAACTTCATAAAACTTTCTTTATATGTGATTTTAATATTTTGCATCATGATGCCTCTTCAGACAAATTTGTTTTAGTTGGTTTCAGTATTTAGCAGTACATGTATTATTTGACATGAAATGATTCAGAATTATAATTAGTTGATATTTATTCTGTCTTTTTTCTCTATTGATATTTGAATGTTGTTTTTTATGTTGGGAGCTTTTAAAACTCTCTCTTTAATAACACCAGATCCAAGAAATTCCATTCATTTTTCAAAGCCAAAACTGTACGAGAGATACATAAATTTTCTCAGTAATTCAAATCTATTTTCTTTAAGATTTTATCACACCTATTTTTAAGTGTGTTTATAGTCAAGACAAGCATCATGATATCATACCACCTCCATAATCATTTACCTTCATATTTTATAATCTTTAGTAACAATCAAAACAGATTACTTATCCAGTTAATGTGAATGTGGTTACGTTGAAGTGAATTTTATTTTTGGAACAAGCTTCTGATTTACTGTTGATGTTTCAATTTTCTGAGGCAGATCAGAGAACATTTTAATAAATGTTGTTCGTAAAATCAAACTTATGAAGATGATTTTATTGTCGTTGAGGTGCGTATTAAACAATAATTTTGTCCAAACCAATATTTGGAAAAAAAAATATAAAATTTGCTTCAGTGTGAGAATTCATGTGAAAGTTGGCTACTTCAGGTGTGCCGATCTAGATCATTTACTGCCTTCAAATATTTTCTAAAATGTTATTGGAAAATTGATATGCTTTTATCCCCAGTCACATTGCTACTTATCACCTAAGATTCAACATTTTTAATATTTTCATTTAATTAGTATTTGTGTTTCCAATGGATTGTTATTTTTGATATGCATCGTTTTAGTACTTGCATTAATTATCTTTTATAAAAATTAAGTTAATGAGACATCTATCAGGGTATGAAACTAATTAAAATTTGCCTACAAAGTGCCCATTATGTTAATATTGAGACCAAAAAAGTAGCTTGTTTATTGGACCCTGAACTTTTGAAACAAGCCATCCATTGTAAAAATCGGCACAGGGCCATCCAGTAGGCCTTAATTTCATACATCTGTATACATGTTGATCCAATCTCTTTAACATTTGAAATTCATTGCCAAAAAGTCCTTCAAGTACAAGTTAGTTTATCCTTTGTCGATTTCAGAAATCATAAGTTCAGTTTTGTATCAATATATTAAAGATGTAACATTTTCATTGGAAACGGAAATATTTTCATTTCATTTTTTTAATCACATGCGTATGTTATAAAGTCACCCGGTATGTTACTTTCTGTTCGGATCATAATTATTTCTTTCACAATTTATCTTGTTTTGAAACAAAGAGAGTTTGTTATATTATTGTTCGCTGTTGTTATGCATGTCGCTTTAATATATATTTTTAATGAAGCATTTAGGCAGAGGTTAGTCAAAGTTATGCAGCAATAGAAAGCTTTTGGATTTTAATTATGTGCTATCACTTGTGGCAGTTAATTTTTGCACTTAATTTTAAATTTTACATTTTAGGAACACAAGATTCCACAGCATAAATAACCTCACTGCTTGGCATAGAAAGCAATCACCATATTACTTGGTTGGATTGTAAAGATAGCTAATTAAGAAATGTTCTATAGTTATTAATGAAAACTTCCAAACTTCTATTTAATTAAGAATACTAAATCATAGTATTTCTACACTTTGAATGAGAGATCATTTGATCGTGACAAATTATTGCAGGTGCTATGTATGGAGGAGAAAATGAGCTTTTATACAGTCAGTTTGATCTACACAGCCGTGAACAAAAGCTGAACCAAATTATTATGTTGGAGGTGAGATGATTTGAAAAATTCTGTTTAAAATGTTTGATTACTGATTGTTACTTAATGTACAATGAAATGTCACTTGATTACACGTCTCACAGTTAGAAACATCTACCGGTAACCTATGATTCAAATTCTTCTTTAGGATGCCATATACAGAATTAAAACGCAGTTCAACAAGGAATTTGATACAGTTTATGAAAAGAAAGAGCAAGAAATTGCCAAAATCAAAGATAAGAATCGTCGCATCAAGAAGATTCTCGATGACCTTGATATGAAAACTGATTTGTTTCAACCAGAGCTTGGTGTTCTTGAAAAACCAGAGATGCTGCTTAGCGTGGAAGAGGAGGAGGTAAAATCAGTAGATGTTATGATGGTTTTTGTAAGGTTAAGTTAGTAGATCTAATTTTTTAATGGAAGATATATTTCAATCAAAAAATAGGTCTTATCTAGCAACAATAATTCAGTATTAGAGTATTTAAAAAACATTATAACATTGGTTAAAATTTAGGATATCTGGTATGACTGCATAATGAATTTTTTTTTCTAACGATTGTTTTTGTGATGAATACTATTTTAATATTTTTGTTCTATAGAATTATCTATTGGTTATCATTATAAGCTATATACTTACAGTATCATTAATGAGCTTTCTTTGCTTTTGCTTAATATTTTTTTTTTTGCATTATAGCATATCATATTATTAACAACATTGTGATACTTTAATGGTTTAGCAACCCGGAGTAAGTAAATGTGCAAAAAATGCACCATGACTGAACAAAGTATGAAAATCAAAATCCTGCTCTTGCATGTCTAATACCTGTATCAAAGAAAAAAAATTCTTATCCTATAGTGAAAGCACATTTTTACCAGATTTTAAACAAGCATGCATAGTATTTTTATTTTATTTCTGTTCATCTATTTGAAAATATAATGATTACTGAAAAACATCTCTGCATGCGATGTTAAGACCCTTGTTCCAACAGTGTGTGTTTGTACATGCTTATGATAGTTTACATATTATAATGAATAGTAATGAATAATAAATAGGAATTTTACAATTCATATCATTTTATTTTAGATACAAAATTTACAGGTTCATAAGTTACAAAATATATCACATCAAGAATTACGTGATTTCCATTGGGTGGTGTGCATTAAAATTTTAAAAATTTGCAATGGAAGTCACATTATTTTAGAGCTCAAATTGTAAAATAAAGATATGCCATGTTTTTATCAATTTCTGACTGTGTGAGACTGTTATGAGACTGTGTGAGACTGTTATGTTAATATGTTTTGTTTGAAGTGGAAATTTCAACCCTAGTTTGTGCTACGCTGAGATTTGAAATGGCCATATAGTATATTTTTAGAAGTTTGCTGGGTGATATTTGAAGCTTGAGTTTGTTGAAATGGATGCATGATGTGACAAATCACAATTATGATCTTTTTATAAGAGGAATGTCAATTATTTGCTTGATTGATGATAACATGTGTATGTATATTTATAAATATTGGTATTTAAAATTAATTCAATACATTTGTGTCAAATTTTAATGTACCAATTCTTTTTTAATTATTTTGTCTAATTAGTCTAATCATTTGATATAATTTGTTAAGACACCAGACGTAGTGTTTCCTGAAAGTATTGCGCCATTGGATCAACCACATGAGAATATGAAGTATGAATATAAAGAAATGCCAAAAGCAAAGTCCCCAAAAAAGAAAAAGAAAAGGCCTGGTGAAGATACAGAATCAGGGAGTGAGTCAGAAAATGAAAAAGGAGAAGGAGAGTTGTCAGCAAGTTTTGTTCAAGAACAGAAGAAACCACCTAGTGGTAGCAAAAAGTCCACTGGCTCAATAAGACCTGTTAGCTGTAAAAATGGAACTCGAGCTGGCTCTGGCGGAAACGGAGTAAGAATGGAATCAGCAGGAAAAAATGGAGTTAGAGTAGAATCAGCTGGAAAAAATGGTGTTAGAGTAGAATCTGCAGGAAAAAATGGAATTAGAGTGGAATCTGCAGGAAAAAATGGAGTAAGAGTGAAATCAGCTGGAAAAAATGGTGTTAGAGTAGAATCTGCAGGAAAAAATGGAGTTAGAGTGAAATCAGCTGGAAAAAATGGTGTTAGAGTAGAATCTGCAGGAAAAAATGGAGTTAGAGTAGAATCTGCAGGAAAAAATGGAGTAAGAGTGAAATCAGCTGGAAAAAATGGTGTTAGAGTAGAATCTGCAGGAAAAAATGGAGTTAGAGTAGAATCTGCAGGAAAAAATGGAGTTAGAGTAGAATCTGCAGGAAAAAATGGAATTAGAGTTGAATCAGCTGGAAAAAATGGAGTAAGAGTGGAATCAGCTGGAAAAAATGGCGTTAGAGTGAAATCTGCAGGGAAAAGCAAAGCTAGAATTAGTTCTGCCAGTAAAAAGTATCCAAGCGGAGAAAGAATTGTATCTGGAAAATATAGAAAAAAAATTGGGGATAAAAGTCAAAATTCCACAGAAATAAGAGCAAAGCACATAGGCTCGGGTAAAAAGAAAACATCTACTGATTCAATGAAAAAAAGTGCATTGGATTTTGTAGCAGAAGGGACTTCAGGCTATGTTTTAGCGAAGAAGAGTCAGACTTTAACTGAGAGGCGATTGCATCAGCCAGCAACATATTCATGGAGAGAGATTGAAACTAGAAGGCGTCTGTCATCTGGAGGAAGTAGTGCACACTGGGTTGTCTCCAGAAGGGCAAGCATAGTGTCTTCAAATTCATCCATTTCAAGTGTTTCTACATCAAAACCACCAATAGATCCAAGAATAAGAAGTAAGCTCCCAACCAAAGGAGGCAAGACATGGAAATCATGGCATCGGGTGAACTCAAGACCTCCAACTGGGTTATCAATAAAGTCGAAAACAAGCACCACACCCAGTGAAAGGGTTAGTTGGGCATGAGCTGGCAGCATGGTGTCTTGCTGTGAAGGTTTCCGAGCAGTGCCAATGCATGACATGAATATCTTTAGTTTGGATCTAATATAACTTGTTAATTTCAGCAATTTTTCAAAGACAAATACATGGCAGTGTATAGTTCAAAACTTCTTATTTATGGAATGCTTTTGTTAAATAATTTGAGTTATGGTAATTTTTGTCTGTAATGCTGCCATTATAAGTCTAAATATGTGATATTTCCATCCTGTTTGATGTTCTATTCTTCTTGAACTTCCATCGTGTAGATACGGACAGGGTTACATGTGTCAACTTTCCTGACCTTATTCATGGTAAGGTCCTTTTTGAAGGAAAGAAGATCAGAACTGCAGAAGATATTATTAGACTGGTTTAAGAGTGAAGTTTCTATGTTTTATTCATACTTTGCAAATGGAATTGTTAAACCACCTTTGAAAATGAACGTCAAATTTGAATGAAAATTTGATGGCTCTGTTCTCAGTTCTGATTTTTCATCCCCAAAAAGTGATTGCAAAAGGAGAAATGGTCACTGCATTATGATGATGTTGTGAAACCTGGTGTGAACTACAATTCTATTGGAAATATTTGTCATAGTCACACCTATTCAAGCACAATTCAATTGAGCTTATAAGTGCCATAGATGCTGCAGTCTAAGATGGCACTCACATTTTTTTTTTCACCAAAGCTTATCTAAAATGAACTAATGAATGTCATTTTCCGTATCTACACATAAATTCTTTCCATTTTATAACGAATATTATTTTGCATGGTTTATTTCATCTATCCTGTAGATTAGTTGGAGAGTGTTGAAAGAAGGTATTTGATACACAATAATTGTTGTCTGTATGCATGTATTTTACTTTGGTATATCTTATTGGATTAATATTTATGGAATAAAAATTTTGTGAGTATTGTCTGAAGTTACGAGGCATATTTGTGATATTGCATCATGAGCCACATAGCGTGTTAATGTGTTAAATGCATTATGTATGACAAAGTGTGCATGCTTTGTTGTGTGTGAGTGACAACAGCGTATATGTGAATGTTGCTATTTGGAATATTTTTGTGACATCTTATTACAGGGTCATGACGAAGTGATTTTTTTTCTTCCTGCTTGACCAGTATCATGTTTCCAAATCGTCATAACCCTATTAACAAAATAACCAAAAGAAGAACTTAAATTTCATTTCATGAATTGCTAATTTTAGAATATTTCTTGTATACTCTAATGTTTGTTCATCTTAATATTTCATTAAACTTACGATTCTTTTGGTTAATTCAATATGATGTCAGTTTTTGTTGTTGTAACATATCTCTAGTATTTTAGTTGCTGGAGTTAAAATTAATCTAGCTATTAAATATCTAACATGTATGTTGAAATATATGTATGTAATTGACAATTGTAAATAGAACCTACATAACTGCAAAATTGCTCTCTTTTGATAGAAAATTTTCATTGCTGTCTCTTGTCTTACTTTCCTCTAATGTTTTCTAACAATCTTAAATCATGCTTTACCATATGAACAAAATAATATCTGTACAATATACTTGTGTGCATGTCTAATAAAAAAGCATGATTATAAGAGAGATTATCTATGACTAACTATTGCAGGTTCGAGTAGAGAAGTTCTTGACGCCAGAGCAGCGCAAGAAGCGTGATGAGGAAAAGAAGGCAGAAGAGGAGCGGCGCGCGAAGGAAAAAGGCGACAACTGGCGCGAGCGCGGTCTAGACAACATGATGGGAGGCGTCCTTGAGGTCAAAAAGGAGGATGAGCTCAAGAAGGTGCCGATTAGTTTATCATGCACTAGTAGTAAATAATATGTACACATTTCATTGTGGAATGTATTAAATTTGTACGTACAAAAGCTTTGTCTTAGGCTTTTCCAAATCTTTGTCTTCGACTTTTCCAAAGCATGGATGTAATCATTTTTGAAAACTTTTGGATAACAAGGTGTATATTGTCTTGAATTGTATTTGTTGTGTGCTGAAATTTGGATTTTATAGATGTACATAATATACAGACATTAATAATTATTAATTGAATTACAGGTACTCATAGTGGACTGTATCTATTATGTAATGTTTGTTTGTTGCAGGATATTCCAGTTCCCCCATTTATGACTGCCAAAGATGAGACGGAATGGAATGATGAAGAGAAGAAGTTGGCAGCTGAATATGAGAAAAAGGTCGGTAATCAGAAGTGTCATTAGTTGTCAATATTTTTAAAGGAAGTGATATTTTTCTCAGGTAAATGTTATTCTTATTAGCATTATCACCTATAGGATTTTAACAATATTGTAAATAGTTAATATTGAAAGCATTTAAAAAAAGAGAGAAAAGAATGATCAAGAATGACATCCACCTATACCTAACAATTACTAATTCCTGATTCCTGACAATTACATTTGGGATGGAAATGGTGACTAACATTGATGATCTTTTGTTGATAAACATAACATTGAATGCAAAATGCTTTAAAATTTTGATAGGTGAAAGAGCTTAATGAGGAGCGAGAGAAGTATCGCAAACAACTTGAAGTTGAACTGAAGAAACTACAAGGTCTTATTCAGGATGGTTCCGAGCAATTTGATGAGACCCTGAGGAATCTCTTCATGAAGAAGATCAGGACAGAGATGGTCCTTTATATGGTTAGTATCATAAGGCCATGGTGATAAATAGACACATCAATTCTAAGAATACTGTTCCGTGATATTGAATATAGTTTAACTATGAATACGTGTACATCTTTATTTTGTGTAAAAGCTACAGAGCGCAACATAATGACTATTTGTACTCCTAGCCAAATTTGAATGCAAATATTTGTAATTTGGTTGTTTCATTTATAATAGATTTGATAAACGTAAATATTTCTATAAAACTCACTTTTGCAGGAAGAACTGAAAATTCTAAGACTGAAGTATTCCCTTCTTCAAGAGGAAGAGCTAAACAATAGAGAAGATGAACTGAATGAATTATTAGAATTCAAGAAAAAAATTAGGGTAAACGTTTTATTTAAGCAAAGATACTTTTTCATATATAAACTAACTTTTCAACCTATAGTTGCACCCATCAAATCTGAAATGGACGGAAATAAATTATTTGAACTGTCTGGAATTTCGAAATATCAAAGTGATAAATCAAACAATATAATGTTTTTTTTTTATCCAATTAACCATAAAGTTCAACTTGTCAGAGTTTGAGGTGAAGTGGGCCTAACTGTGATATTCATCATATTCAATTATCTATATTATATGCTTTGTGTTCTCTTGCATCAGTATCACTGCTCATTAATTTATCATAAAATGCCATTTTGTACTATGTGCATAAAATTGTATGATAACATTGATCATCACCTTTCAGGGTCTATCAGCAGAAACCTTATCAGAATCCAAGCGCCATGTGGATGCTTTCCGAGAAGCATATGACAAATTAGTAGCAGAAGATAAAGTGATGGACAGAGGATTTAAACGGGACTTCCATGACGTTGGAGCTCACCTTGTCGATCAGCTTTACAAGTTATTTAGGCGAAGACCAAAGTACGTTGTTTTACTTCAGAGATCACAACCTCTGGTATCACATTCATTCTTGGTTCTGTGAGCTTCCATATGTATGCTATACGCATGAAGGGAATAATACCATATTTTGATACTGTGTAAAATGACCCTCACCAAATCAAATCAACACTGACATATAATAGATTGTGTCTGTACTATAAAGACTGCCATGTGGTTGAACTCACTAAAAATTTGCCTGTTTTGAAATTTCTAGGGGTACAAAAGCAAGAGGCACAGAGACTCCAATATATGACCCATCATCTGGGAACCCATTCTTTGAGCGACCATCCACTGCCAGACAGAGAGAGCAGTCCCAGAAAGCCATTGACGCTGCTCTTACAGAACTCGATAAGGTACTTATTCTGAAACCAACACTAGGTACTTAATTATTGTTTTAATACACATCTTTTCCATCAAGCAATCGAGTTAACAGAAACATACCAATACCACATCTTCGTGTCATCTTATCGTAGGAGTCGAACGCCCCTGAGGGTGTGGAGACTGCCGTGTGGGAGCGGATGTGCGCCCTGCGCCGCCAGAAGATGGAGTCTGAGCTGCTGGTAAAAAGCAAGGCGCTGGTGATGGCGTCCATGCAGGACTTCCTGGCACGTCGCCAGGCAGAGGACGAGAAGGTGCGCGAGGAGATCGACCAGATACTGGAGGAGCTCAACAAGTGAGTGATACGTTCTCTTATACAGTATATTTTGCAGTATAGCATTATGCTGTACAAATGTTTACAGTTTAACCTGCCGTTAATACTTTCCTGATGATATGATTTATTTGCTGTCACTATATTCTTAACGTTGCATTTGCCCATGAATATGTTGAGATCTTTTTTTAGGTTATTACCTCTGGTGATTTTTAATGAGGTTATACTGTAGCATTTTATTATTAATGGAATGTAATGTTCATTTTAGAATGGAAAATAAATGTTTTTAATGATAATATCTAATTATTGAATACTTGTAAATTTAGTTTTTAGTTAGAATATGGTTACTAAACTTGGTTGGACAGTATAAAAAAGTTTGCATTATGTTTTATTTCTCTGGACAGTCTATCTTGAGTTGTGCAAATAAATACTCTATAAGCACATTACTGTTACTATTACCATGTATCACATTAGCAATCGAAACCTATCAAATTCTTAGCCATCTCTATCCGAAAAGAGACTAAAATGGTCTAAAGATATGAAAAAAAATATATAAACTCAAAGAAGTTGACATTCAACTTTCTTGTGGATATCCACACAATCCAAACGTAACTTAATTTGTGCAACTAGGCTGAAGGATGACCGTCTGCGCTTCACGTGCAACCTGGAGGTGCAGCTGCTGATGAAGCAGGGCCAGGTGGAGGTTGACATGAGCATGGACACCTTCATACCCGACTACACCAAGTCCCTGCTCATTCACCGCTCGGTGGTCGAGGACCTCAACGGACGCATCAGGGTGAGTGAAATTGCTGCCTGGCTGGAGGTACCTTAAGTCAGGCCTGTTTTTAAAGGCCTATTTTTAAAAAAAAAGACATCTGACGATGTTGAGCAGTATGAACGTGGTGGCCATAGGTAGTATTTTGAACAATTTTATGTTACTTGTCAACCAATGATGATGATTATGGGCTTATGTATTATTTTGTATGGATGCAATGCTGGAATATGCTTACAGAGTCTGGGTGAGAGTAAGATTGCCAGTATGGTGGAGAGTAAGGACTTCCGCAAGGGCATCGTGCAGCTTGAATGGGAGCACAAACGCATGACCATGGAGATGGAAGATCTCCAGAACAAGATGAGAGACATTCAGAACCAGAAGGTTACGAGGGAGATTCAATTGGTAAGATTTGTTTACGTTTCACATAGAATTCTTGAATTTGTTTTAAAATATCTTAAAGGCATGATGATAGTTGAGTGGAATATGTTTAGTGTATGGGTTGAGCCTGAAATTGTTCATTGTATGATTAAGCAATAGAGTAATACCACAATTTTTACTTTCATGGCTAATTGTAAAGCAAAATGGAAACAAAAAGTCTTGATCATCGTAGGATATGATAAGTTTTCTCATTGCATAAATGTTACCGAATGAAATCACGATATGTTGTATTATTGTCATTTCATGATAATATATTCACTTTGCAGTTCTTGACAGAAACTGACCATGAGACGAGATCTGCTAAACAGATACAAATTCTGGAGCAGACGTTGTCTTTGCAGAAACAGCAGCATGAGAAAAATTGCAATGTAAAGAAAAAGTCACTGAAGGTACAGCTATATTTTTGCAACATGGCATCTTTAAGAGGACTTGTATATGTTTTTAAGTGCATTTACTGCTATGGTGTTTAGTTTCTTATCAATATCCACACTTTTTAGGAGTTGAAGAAAACTATAACAGAAAAAGAAGTGGAAAATTCTGGTCTCTCTAAAGAGTTGGAAGAACTTAATGTTACTGTGAATGAAAGAAGACACATCCATGATGTCAATGGTGAGATGTTAATCCTTTTTTTTTTCATAATTCACGGTGTAAATATTGCATTTCAAATTTATAAGACATGTTAGAAAATATATTCATTATAATGTTGAAGTTACAGATAAAGCTCTGATAACATATATGTAATGATAGACATTTTAAGGTTGAAAGTGCTTGAATCGATCGTTGATATTTCATCAATAAAAGTGCTATCATTTTTTCACATTTTCAACATAATGCATGCAGGATTTATGTGTTAACCAGAAATACACAATAAGATACACTTACTGCTATTTTACAGCTAAAGGACGCAATGATGGAGGTCGCGAAGAGAAGTACAGAGAGATTGTTCAGCGGCGTAAACTTGTAGACCTGGCTAAAGCTCAGGCCCAGGAGGTGGCAGTGCTGAGAGCAGAGGTAGAGAGACTGAGAATGAGAACATTCCCCGCACTAGTGCAGGTTGAACATTAAAATGGACTACAGTTATGATTTGGGAAGAGTTCGATGAATGGTGGTGGCGCGATTGCAAAAGTTAATGGAAGTTACAAGTCTGGGTAGATTCATGGTGAATAGTAGCTTCAGTATTCAATGAATTTGAGAAGCATAGAATCATTTTATAAATGTTTGATATTTTGCAGCTACATTCATTTTGAAGTTTAGAGAAACACGCAAATATATTTCCTTCGAGGAAGACCAAATTATCAGAGGCATGTTACTAGCATTAATAGAGGAGTTTGGCCCATTGGGAGAGTCAATTCTGTTGCTGTCCTTTGCAAAGTATATACTGAAACTAATAAAGCATAAAAAAGTACACATTATTAACAAAATCATCTCCAAAAGTGCCTGTCAGCCCCCATGCTAGCGACAAGCCTCTATCGACAACAAAAATTACTTCACTGTACACTCTGTAATGTAGATCAACTTGAAGTAAGTGCTATGAAAAATCTTGTGTATAAAATACTAACAAGTTTTAGATTCTGAGAAAATCTTATATAATGTGTGTCAGGACTTGGTTTAGGAAAGTGAAAAGATAAATGTAAATTAAATGTCATTTGTGAAGGTCGGCTCGGTTTCTGTCAGAGATAATCAGCAAACGATGAGTGAAGCAATAAAAACCTGAAAATTATCATCGAGTAACCTTGAGGGGACATTGCATCTTTTAATACTTAATATTGATGACGCTCGCTAAGATGTTTGTGTATGTTTGTGTATTGTTTTATAGCAATTAAATGTTAACACAAAATTCAAATGCTAAATGTAATTTTTTGATTACTGCATGAATCTTGTCTCTAAAGAAGAGCATACACAATTGATAGAGCAACATTTTTATTTGTAAAATAACAAACTTTGAATGAAGGTTTGGAAGAATATATTTTCATTAGTTTTTAAAGAGATCATATTTCTATAAACCCAGGCAGTAAAAAGACACTTTTTACCTTTGTTAACCTATTTTATCAAATTTCCATAATACCACTAATTGGCTGCGTTTGTTTATGGAGTACAGACCACACAAAATGTTTGCCTAACATTTATTTTTTTTGTACAGATTTTATTATTCTGCCATTAAAACAGAATGAATTGAGGAAAGAAAGTGACTTTTGTGATTGTTAAATAGAAAGAAATCAACATTGATAAAAGAAATAAACTATTTTTTCATATATTAAACACTAAATATACAATTTTTTCATAATAGACTGGACTCGGGTATAGACTGGTAAGGAATTGATAATTTAATCATATATATACATGTTAAATTTATTGTTTAGCAAAACTGCTGTTTACCTAAAATAAATTTCACATTTAAGTATTATTCTTGATGGACATACTGTGATAATTATTTCATTATTATATGTTTGCAATGTGTTTACTATGTTAAATTCAGTTTATGCATTTTGAAAATGTTATGAATAAAATAACAACATATTTCTGGTCTTTTTTTTTTAACTTTATTTTCATAAAGCGATCATTGGTCTATACTAAATATATTTAAATTTAATATTTCAATTTTATACTCCACAAGGACAATACTTACACATATACATCTGCTACAAAGATAGATCAAGATACACGCTCTTTCTTTCTCTACCCAAGCAACTTATAACTTCCGATAATATAAGATCATATATAACAAATTTAAACCCACCTCATTCCTAAGCCAGAATATAAAGCAGTTGACCCCTATTTCATCTGTGACACACCAATCTCATATCTCCACTATACGTTTTCTGGAAGACCCATAAAATTCCCCAGAGTGGAATGAGTGTGGGGTGAAGAAGTAAAGCTTCTTTGATGACCAACCTGTTTACAAACGCTAGGAAAAATCTTGGACATGTACGTGGAATGATAATGATAATGATGGTGATTTTGTAACTCCTGATGATGATCCTGTAAATGTAAATGTAGACCGAGGTGTTAATGACAGGGAAGTACTGAGTGTAAAAAAGGGGGAGGTTTTTTTCATAAAAGGTCAAGATTGTTTTGGCCTTATTTATCCACATCTCTAAAATATGGTGTGTGTGTGTGTGTGTGTGTGCGTGCGTGCGTGCGTGCGTGCGTGCGTGAGCGCACACGCGCATGCGTGTGTGTTTTCACATCCCACAGATTTTAAAGAGTTTTATCCCATCCCACTCTCTTGAAATCCCACACCCCTCTTTCTTTTTGGCCTTTTCCCAATACCTCTAATTTTTTCGACCTTTTCCTACACATCCCACTTACTTATAAACTCACCCCAAGACACTTACATTTCCAAAATGAGCCACTCGTTTGAGACTACTCATAGGCAGATCCAGGGGCAAAGGGGCGCCCCCCCCCCTTTTCCCACCAAAATACTTCATTTTCAAAGGGTTTATCATGAAATCCCGTAAGTGCGCCTCCTCTTTTCCTCAAGTGCGCCCCCCTTTCAAAACCCCCCTGGATCTGCCTATCTTCCCGGGCCTATGCTACTGGGGGTCCATCCTCAGATAAACAGATGAACTTAGAGGTTGTATCGTACATGTGTGTACGCACGTGAGCCTGAATCCAGGGTTGTGTACACGTGAGTTGCAAAAACTGGGCCACTCCACGTGTTCAAAGCCACTACAATTCAGAAAACATGGCAGAGAAAAACACCTTTTTTTTATTTAAGCGTAAACAATAATTGTAAACATTTCCGTGAGTTGTTGTTTTTCTAACATGATTCCAGGAGGCACAAATTCATGCGTAATACATCTACAAACAAAACTTCGCCACCTCAATAATGAGGACACCTTGCAACTGGCCACTGGAATGATGAAGGCACCGTACGAATTAGCCTTTAATTCATTACAGAGCTAGTTGCACGTCCTTGCAAAAAGCGTGTTGAAACAGCTGTGAAGTTGTAATTTATACGGTAGGTGTTGTTTTTTCGGTACCCCAAAGTAGGGGACCTGATGATTTTTCATTCTCATTGGGCATGGGACATGTACTTTTTTCACCTGCTGAAATCCCACTTTGACAGGAGCGAATCGGTACAAATTATTCACGCGAACGGGACAATGTTGCTCACCTGGTCATAGTTAAAGCCGCGTCTCACTGGTTCCGGCGCACTGGGAACTTACTCCCAGCTGATAAAAATCGGTTGGGTATCCAGAATTTTCATCTACGCTAAGCATCTGCCTGCTACGCTGACCCTACGCCAACCCAGCGTTCCTTTGCCGCTTTACGTGTGACGTGCTTGTTAAGCTCGATGCCAGTACCCCGCCAAAATATTTCTAGGAAGATTATCGATGGGTCCGCTCTTTAAAACTCTCAGGCATTGGGCTGCTCAAAACATCGATAGCGTAAACGGCATACATCAATCGGTAATACATTGATTTTTTATGTGGGGCGTATGTCCTACATATGCCGAACATCCGCTACACATGCGCTGAATATCCGCCGCATATATTGAGAGCAGATGCTCGACAGATGTAAACATTGGCATAAGCTTGGCGCACCTTGAGCATACGATGGCGTACATTCAGCAGGTGTTCAACGTATTGTAGATGTATGTTTAGCGGGTAGCAGACAGTGAACACAAGGTCAGCGTTACCCCGATGCACAACTGACGCACAAAAAAGAATTCTGGGTGAGACGTTTTTGTGTGTCGGTTGTGTATCGGGGTTACGCTGACCTTGCTTTCACGGTCTGCTTTTCTTACGCTGAGTTTTGCGCCAGTCTTGCGCCGGCCGTGAGTTCCTATGCACTGACGGTAAAAAAAATCATTTAATGCCAAATGGGGTTACCTATCAGCAGATGCTCGTCATATAAAAAAATTTGCCCGGAAATCCCTAGAATTTATGTATCAACAATACGCAGATACTAGTGGGACGCGGCCTTTAGATCTCTATAGATAACATTGAACTTAGAAAAAAAATCAGTGTTGCAACAATGTGTAAAGCTAAATGAACTATTATGTGAATATGCAATTTCTTATTCTCGCAACAACTATTTTTATCCAAGTAGAATATATTGAACCCAATATAACTATCTTAGCACAATTTTACAAGAGGTTCTGTTCACTACCAGAATGGCACAAACAACAAACACATGATAACTAATGTGAATTTTAATTAACAAAATATAAGAAAATAATTTGGAGACGTAATAAAAAACATATCCATATACACATCAATACCTTTCAAATCCCTTCTTATACTTCTTGTATAGGAAAAATATGGTAGCATAAAATGTGTAAAACAAAACAGAAATTACAAAATATTACATGACTCGATCTATTAATAAAAAATGATAATGCTGATAAATACTTGAGCAAGTTATCTATTGGCAAAAATGCGTATTTTGAGCAATTTTAACCTTGAAAATAATATATGATTACTTTGATGTCAGTCAACAAACAGAAAATGGTAATAAAGATAAAAATCACAAAAGTATGGATGGCAAAACATGTTAAAAACATGAAACTAGGGTCAGTATTACTATAAAACTAGATTTTTTTGCGCACACAAACTTCAATAGTCAGCAAACATTAATAGCCTATGATGAGTAGCTCCAGGATTGACCAAAACCGCAAATTAAAGTCAAAATAATACATAGACGAAAACAGCAAAAGTCAATAGCCAGTATATGTACATTTTGCATATCAATTATGTAGACAATTAACATGGTTAAACTACTGAACAGAAATCCGTAAATAGATCCCACATGTAAATGAAAATATGTTGTAATGGCCTAAATTATCTACCACCTCTAGATTACTACTGCTTCCATTAAGTCCATTTAAATTCATTTTGCGGATTCTCCACATTAATTTAATTTTATCTCGCAGGTCAAAAAAAGTTTATATTCATGGGAGGGGACACAGACTTTTTTATGAATGGAGGTCATGGGACATCAGTTTTTTTTTCATCACATCAGCATGGGACATGACCTTTTTTCAGACAAGGTTTTCGATATGCAAATTAACCTACCCGTATATTGTGAGCGAGAAAGTGGCGCACAGAAAGCACCTATATTGCTGCTGACTATATATATTGTATCATTTTTGTATGTAGTTAGATAAATAGCATTATGTATATAAAATACTGTTCTCGACATCATGATATACGACACTATATGCTTATTACAAATAATCAATGTCACATAGTCCATTGGGACATCTGTAGGACGAGTGTCCCACCCCACGGCACCCCGGCCCTTCCAGCCAAATTCAGCATTTTAACTCAGATGAAAGAGATCACGTACGTCGTATGCAGGTCATGTGTTTTCAATAATCTATCGGAGTTCTAGTTTCAGTAGATCATCATACAACAGCCAATATCATGAATCTATAGAGATCTTCTAACAGCTTCTATGCATAATATCGGGTATTGGCACATGGCTCTCTATGTTCTTCCCAAGTGTGACCTAGAAAACTAACGAAACAGAGCTAAGCTCTCACTAATTTGGAGAGACTTTTGACCTATCAATATTACCTAATGCATCATCCATATTTTGACCTAATTGGAAAGATGTGAAGGTCCCAAAAAGAAAGTTTTGAGCAATAATATGAGCCATTGCTAACCTGGGTGCTAACAGCCAATATAATTATTTGATTTCCTAAATACCGATTATCTATTTATTGCCTTGTCATCATCGTAGGCATTCGCCCGTGTGGAAGACGATGGTACAGGTCCATTCGAACCGCACTTCCTGGTGTGACGTGCAATGTGAAGCCCAATGTTTGACAGAGTTTTAGTCGCATGAGAATGGTAATGTTTTTTTTTTTTTTTTTTTTTTTTTTTTTTTTTTTTTTTATAGATAATCGCTATTTATACTTTCTTTATGCTCTATTTTGTGTGCTTTATGCAGTCCATTTGTTTTTTTTTTTTGCAAAACGTTCCATCCCCTGCAGCAAGTCTCCTAGCTATAGATGATCTGTCACCAGCAATGTCTTCCAACTAGTTGGTGTGGATGCATGTACTCATCATGTCACAATGGCACCGGCCATGATAACACTCTTGATGGCACTGTTGCAGACATCTTTGCACTTGAGCGTTATATAGCCTAATTGATTATCCAGTCAATCGTGAACCTTCAGCAAGATCTCGTCCAGCAGATTCTTAGGGACCATTCAGTATTTATGACAGGATGGGGTAGGAGGCTTTTTCTAAAAATGCTGTGAAAAAATTGATAGCCCCTCCCCCTCAAATCTCTGTGAAAAAATTGGTACCCCCCCCCTCAATTTCATTTGATAAAAATTGATAACCCACCACCACTAACAGTTAATGCAATCATTGTCAGTTAACCCGTATCCTATTTGATGGATATCCATAATACAAAAGCAGTAAATTTTAGTTCAGAATCTATAAAATAGGTGTAAGTTTTCTGTGACAAAATTGATAGCCCCCCTCCAAACATTGTGACAAAATTTCATGGCCCGCCCTAAAATCCCCCTACCCCACCCTGTCATAAATACTGAATGGTCCCTTAGACACACGACCTAGGTTAATTTGTTCTTACATGTCCCATGCAGTCAATGAAGGTACATCCTACAAAGCATATGCCTCGTCTCATCATGAAGCCCTCAGGGTGTTTCATGAAAAACAAAAATATCACTCTGGATAACATTTGGAACACTTTATTACATTCATGTATATGTAATGAATGCTATTGGTCATGTACAAGCTGACCAACGTGTGCCTTCTTCTATAGTACAGTCTGCACTGCAGATGGCTAGACTACTGGGATTAAACGACTATCAAACTAACTCAGCAAGGCGTGCGGGACTTGATTTTCACAAACGAGAAAGGTGGCAGAAATCTACTACATGACCAAATGCAACACATGGTATCATCACGAGAAATCAGGATCTGGCATCTTCTATAATCTTGAATGTATAACATACCCTCCCAAGTTCACATAGAAGATGGTAGCTGCAGAGAGTCCAGAAGGTGTCAGATTTATCAGGTTGGATCGGGTGGAATTGATCACAATTTGCTACGTAACAGCCTGAAGACGAAGCGGGCCAATTTTGCTGGTATTGCTACCTGTTAGAGCCCAAGAACTATGATGCTCCACACGCTCATATACCCATCCAGATGATCCAGCAAAGCAAGCAGATGGTCTAGATTAGCAGAGTTGTTTCGTCACTTCGTCACGTGCATGGTGGCTGATACTCAGCTAGAGTGATGTCATGTTGTTTCGTACTGAATGTAAACAATGTTGTTTTGTCTTTGAATTTTCCTAATTTTCATTACATTGAACGTATATAGTTTTTATTGTGAGTCATAGTCTGTACTTTTAGCACTTTGAAACTCGGTGTGCATTTTGCACTTGAAAAAGCTTATGTTTGGAATCCACCCTCTAGCTTTCGAATACGCATGTACGCACACGCGTGCACACCTTTTTTACATTCTGAATAAACAGATATTCTCTTTACAACTTTTACAACTTCCTCTATGTCATATAACGTAGTAATATGCAGTTATTTTTTCCCCAGAATTTCATATATAAAACGACTCCTAAATACATTTATGTGACCGACTTCCCCACCCCGTGCACCCCCATACACAGCGGACCACCCGTTATTATATATGATCTCGTCGAATGCCACGCGAAGGTTGTCTTTAAGGTTTACCAAAAAATACCGTAATCTGATTGTTGGCTTTTCTGGGGGGAAAAAATCCACTCGACATTTTAAGTAATCTATCATCCCCATTGCCATTGGCCTACTCAATTGTCATTATTGCACTGGATAGATGTTTCAGCTATTTCAGCTGACGTACGCTTGTTAACGTTTGTTGAATCCTCCCTTGATCTTTGCCAACTTCTTTTTTGGTCTTTTTTGCTTCTGTTGAAACGTGGTACGGGCTAAAAAGAAAAAAAAAGACATTTGATAGAGAGAGGCTCTGTTTAACTCTATGAAGTATTACATTTGTTGTTTGTTTGTTTATTTGTTTGTTTGTGTGTATGTGCGTGGTGCGTGCGCGCGTGCGTTTTAGGAACATATGTTTGCAATACTAACTTAAAGATAAACAACTCTAATGCCGGCACGAAATGGGTCTATGTGTTGCGTTGGTTTAGAAAATTAATTTGAAGCCAACTTCCAGAATGAATAAGAGGCCACGTTCACTTTGAGGTGGAACTGCGTCTCGATGACAAGTTGCCATAATTTACAGAGACGAAGCAACGTGTTCCACTTTTCAACCTACATAACGAAACCTTCGTGAAGATTTTGTAACTTTCTTTCATCTAGAGCATCTATTTCTGACGTCACAATACTTCTGTGATTCGTATGTAGGCTACGTAATTCTAGCACATATTCACAGAGAACCTGATCTATCATAGTATACACACTATATATAGTCATAACTGATATATGATAACAGGTATTACAAACAATTGCACGGATATCTGTTTCAAAAGTGCACATGTACATTCTTAGGCAGATCCAGGGTGGATGGGAGGCGTGCGCCCCACACCCTTTTCCATGATTTTTAAAACTTTATATCAACAAAATTAAGTGAATCATCAATTTGGTAAAACAGAGAAAAGAACAGTTTGTGCCAGCACGGATTCTACCTGTGGTTTCATTAGCCTTCTGTATTGGGGGGCGGAAAAACATATTGATAAATCAAAAGAAACCCATTGTTTGTTCACCCTTTATGAAAAACTGTATCTGCCAGTGAAACATATACATCTTGACTAATACAATCAATCTACCAGCAAAACCGGATCTAGGCATGTTCTCATAAACAAGCACACGGCATATATTTCATTTGATGTTTACAACATTTGGTTCATCCTTTGCAATTAAGAAACAAACCGGTTAAAACAGCATGACGTGTTTTGTGTTTCATCACTGAGTTCATATAGAGCAATATCTTTTATCGGGAATATACAATATTCAGATAACGTTTATTATTTCGCATGAGGTGTACATCTTAGATGGGTCAGCAAGCCACCACACTACGTCATACAACAAGTCAGCAAGCAAGCAGGCAGGCAAGCAGGTAGGCAGACAGCTGGCCAGACACTTCCATATGCCCACCATTCAGACATCCATCCACCCACGCACTTCAAACTGACACTAGAAGTCCATTCACAAACTAATGAATTGCCATCCAATCATTTGCAATGATCTTCTTCGTGCATGGTGCATGGGATGATGTCACAACGAACCAGCCAATCCCGATGGGGATGGAAGTCTCAACCTCAATCTTACCAACAGACCAAAAGTCATATGGATATACATCCGTGTGCTCCCAATGACTGTGAGTGCCTGGATTTCGTAGACTGGCAGACGACTTTTGCCGATGAAGGCTACAATTACATGTGGCTGCTATATAAATACGTTACATCGTTCCTGTTATCTTCATTCACACCTACAACTTACATGTCATAAGAGTTACACTTGTTTTGACTGATCATTAGAACATTTTGTGGATTGTTGTAGTGATTGCGGCTGCAGGCAATAATTGTATACATAGTTTGACTCTTTTCAAACAGCTCAACAAAAGCAACACATTGTAAAAAAAAAAAAGAACTTTGCACCAAGATACAAAGAGGACAGTTCTAAAGAATAAACACTGAAAGTGATTATAAGACCAGCAGCAATGCGTAGCTTATTAGTATTTTGCGTTATTTTGGGCTTACTTGCCCTCTCAAATGCCAAGAAACCCAACCGAATAAAACCCACGAAGACGAGCCAACCTGTTGAACAGACGACATCTACAGAGGAGAAGACCCCGACGGGGAAGGACAGTCCTTATGGAGGAGTGCCGTGTGGAGACCAGGGTATAGCCAAGTACAACCTGACGTTTGACGTTTTCTGGACCGAGGACAGATTCCCCAAGCAGTTCCCCACGTTCAGACCGCATGCGCAATGGAGCAAGCTCGTAGGTAGGTGCACAGTTTTTTGTTGTTTTTTTTTAAATGTGTTTCACAGGTTATGTTTTATGCAGTACGATTATTAACTGGCATTTGGTTTACAATATCTAAAGCAAATGATATTTTTGTGGGATAATTGTCATCTGTGTAATAGATTTGTTTGTTTTATAAATGATAATGATAGTTGCTTGGGATTAGACATATGGGTCTGTAAACTGAGTGCCGCGGTATATAGTTGGCTAGCTACATGTGCACAAAGCCTCGTATGTACACTGAGGTCTGTATGGTTATGATTAACTCGTTCATTTGTGTGTCTTTAGTACTATCACTTCGCAATACAAATTAGGGCCCTGCAGTGCTTCCCACCCACTCCCATCCCATTCCTTCAAAAAAATGGGGGGTGGGGGTGAGAGAGAAAGAAAAAGACACAAGTGCCGTGTCTCTATGCCCATTTTTAACACATTCCGAAAAGTTCTCATGTAACTTTTAAACATCAGGTCCACAAAGAAGAAATGCGTGCAGGGTGTTTCATGTTGATAGATAAGGATTTTCAAAATGTGCCTTTTCTAAGTAAAAGTAGCTAAAAACGGCCGTGTCGCTGTGTCACTTTTAACGCATTTTCGTAGCGGTTTATTTTTCATCTACGGGTTTTTGCGCATGTATGTATGCCCATGAACATTGCACAATATCCACGTGTACGCAAGCCTTTTTGTGAAAAAGTAGATGCTAAATGACACACATATCTATATTGTATAAACCCTAGAATACCAAATAACTGGCAACTTTTAACTGCTATTTAAAGTTCACAGACTAACTTGGTATATTCATACAATAGCAACCTGTAGACAATGGAAGAAGTTGATAACCTATCTGTCTAACTTTTAAATATATTCTAAAATAGAAATAAGTTTTGAATTAATTGTTCTTGTCAGAACCATCAGTGACAAAATTAATTGACTAAAGTCATCGTATATGTTCATTCACATAATAATGTTGTTCTTTTCATTTTTGTGTTTGAAGGCAATTGGTATGACACCGGTTAATAAATATGACTGCAATAAGTACTTAATTGGTGCCTGTTGCCGACAATATTACCTTGTCCTTTGATATGTTTGTCTTTTAAGCTATAAACATATCTTTCTAGTGACTTGATTTAGGTGATTTATGGTCTATAGTTGAGGTCATATGCTTACACGTGCGTGACCACGGGCAGATCCAGGTTTTTAGAAAAAAGGTTGGGGGTGGGGGCGCGGTTTCGTATGCCCAATTGATAGCGACCATGCCAAAAATCCTATGAACTTGAATAAGGTATTTTGGTGGGGAAAGTAGGTGTGCCCCCCCCCCCCCCCCCTCCCCACCCCACCCCTCACTGGATCTGCCACGTGTCCCGTGTAGAGGAAAGAAAGCCACCCCTCTACACGCAAAAGAACTCACCTAGCTTGAAAAAACAATAAGCTAGTGTGATCCCTCCACACACCCTTGGCTCAGTTGGTTACCTGACCTGCCAAACAAACAGGACCACATTGGAAATAAGCAATATGTACGCTTTCATGTGCTATCCTTGGAACATTAGTTCCTAAACTAACTACTGGTACTATTAATGGTTATTTGAGTAGTTTACCTATCACTGACGGCCCAATGTATTTAATGGGTATGCCCACTCACGGAACCCAATCATGTTCTCAACACGAAGAGGACACTTTAATGTTTTCCAACCAAGTAACTCCTGCCCGACGCCGTCGTAAAGAAGAAACAACAAGGCATGGCCAGCCCTACATTAAATCTTCATTTGTAAGGTGTGATAATGCTAAACACATTGTTAGAGCACTAAAACATATGTTCGTAAATCATATGATGATGATGAATCGTAGTAGCATGTTTGTGCTGAATCCCTGGATGGTCACGCTTATTACCTGAACGCTCGTGATAATATCATTCACGTTTTATCCCACATATGACTGACTAGCGTCTGGATGCTCACGCAAAATGCTGTGGGAAAGTTATACAACCTTGCTTCTTGGCCACTGATAGTTATTAAACTCATTATCCCTGTATTCCAACACACTACATGTATTTGACAGTTGCCGTTTATTGAACGCGCGATTTGTTTGGTGTGGTCTGCAGGCGTATTTAATTTGATAATGGCGGTGGAAAGATTGTAGTTGATGGTTTAATTTGATGATGGAAGTGGAAAGATGTTGATGGTTTTCATGGTTATATAGTGTCATGAGTTTTATATTTTACACTAAATACTTCACATGTTATATCTCCATGATATTGATTAGCACTTTGCCGTGCACCAGATGTGTTGTTCAGAGACCGAATCTGTTCCCACATATATATTGCTCAATCCCTCGCGCCGTATTGTAAATCACAGAGTGTGAGACTTGGGCTTCAACTTTATGCACTGAACATCTCATGTAATAAGTTTGTTTCGGGCCAGGAAATTCTTGAGTATACTGATCAGCATAGACTTGTCCGCTACTGTTGGTATCTGTCAGAATATAATCTTTCTTTGACCATGCTGATGAGCAACTTATGCTCATCCAATGCAATGACTTTGACATTTATTTCATACGGAAATCAAATACGTCCCGCAAAGCCGTGACGTCTTGTAAAGCGCGCCCTTTCCACATCAGTTGGGACGCGTAGGGCGTGTTTGAGGGGGTGGGGCAAGAAGTGACTTGCGAATTGGCTGACTTTACATAAAATTTATTACTCTTTAGTTCCAGCTATGGCAAATGCAGGTCTTTATCTGCACCTTTCCGAATGTGCGTGACTGGGTAATGACAACTATTTTGTTCTCAGTCGCCTTTTTGGAATCTATCGAAAACGCGCTATATATGCAATATCACACCATATTAGTGGCTGGTTCTCAGCTTCTTGAACGTGAGCAGCGAAAAGGTTCAGCTGTTGGCTTTCTAGATATCACATCGGTCCGTACATAATCTGCATAATCCGGCATGAACTCGAAATTTAACCACGTGTTGTCAAGTACATGTAGTAGAGTTCAAATATTACCGCCAGACGATATTTCTTTGCGAGTGTAGGTTACCCACACGAGTTACGAGCACTCGGCATGCGCTGACAGAACTTGTCTGACATGTACATTTGAACACCAATACTTGCTCGTTGGTCATCTTCAATGGCAGAATAATTGAGATTCACTTAAAATTAGTGGCAGCTGATTCAAATGACCATGACATACATTGCAACATTTCAGAAAACTTGAGAGATACGAAGAACCCAAGAAATGTACCTTGGCATTTGTTTTGTCTAGACGTTCTAGGCCATGCAAAGGCCTACTTGCCTCCTGATTGGCTTATATTTGGTTACCCATGGAAAGTCTATAACATTGTACAATGTAAAACACGTGTAATACTGAACATTTTAAAACTATAATTAAGTTTGAATTGAAGAGGTAGGCCTACTTTGATTCTACCGCTAACCACACATGCTCAAATTCATTTCATATAATATATGAGTTGATAATGCTTCTACACGCGATTTTAATGCATGTGTACAGTAGGACCTTCAAATAAGTCAACCTCTATTACAGAGATATTATTATTGATTGATGCATCTGTACTAGAAAGGAACAGCGTCAGCGATTTAAATGCAATTATGTAAATGCAATTAGTATCAGACTACATTTGTAGCAAGATGTTGTGCTAAGAATGATTTATTCAAATATCTAAGAGTATAGTATGCAGTCGGGTTGATTATGCAAATGGAATGAGATATGAGAGACCTTGAAATTCATAGATTCTAACAATAACTTTCTGTGATAAAGAACTAGCTGATTCAAATTTCGCCAATGCCACTAGTTAAAAATGATAATTAATAAAGTGCAGAAAACTAATTGAAACTAACTAAACATAGGTTTTTTAGATAATAATATTTTGGGCAGAGTGTCATGAAGTACATACAAATATTGAAATAAACATATGCCATTAGCAATAGACTATGTAAATAGGCTTAAAATAGCAGTTCTCAGAAAAAATAACTGGCCAACTTCACTGAATCTGGGGACACTTGCCAACTGACCATTTAGATCTTAATTATGAAATAGAATAATGATTATTGGAAGTAACAATTTCTATAATGTCTATAATTTCTTAGAAAACAATTTCAAGCTTTGTGTTATTGTACTTAATGTATAATTAAATGTAATTAAAAATAATTCTTTATGATTGCACCACTGTGTAGCCAATTATTAGGTGCAGCAACAGCAACATTAGTGATGAAATAAAATAGAATGCCCTAAACTTTTTATTGTAGGCCTAAGGTGTTGTGTAACTGTTAGTCTTAATATATGCTACTACTGCAGAAGGATCTAAACATTTTAATACCAACAATATATTTATGTACATTGAAATGGTTATTGAAATCCTATGGGTGTGTGGGTGTCTGCATTTGTGCGTGCATGTAGGGGTGTGAAGTGGGCAGCAAAAGAGCACTGAGACTCATATCATTTGTAGATATTTAATATGTAGTTCACACGCATTGTGCAACATGAGCAACATGTTAGCTATGAGTTTGCTCAACGCCTATTGATGGATCACTGGAAATCGAACTCCCCGCCCCAGGTCTAAGTTTGCAATCACTTGATGAAAGAACCAGTGAATTAAGAGCACATAAGTATTGACCAATAACTTCCAGACAACCCATATATCTTGCCGGAAAATGTTTACATCACAATTATAAAAACAACACCACAATTTCATGGTGTTGCACTTTTATTCATCTGTGACCTGAGGGATGGGATGGTCTCTCCAATAACAACGTCCATCTTAAATCGAGCATGAGCCCCAATCTCAATACATCTATGAGCACGTCAATCTTTTCCCACTCATTTGTAAAGTGGAAGTATAACAAATGATGTTGTTTGATTTGGCTGTGGGTATGGTCATACATCAATACAAATAGGGCTGTTTCGATTTTTAAAATGGTCGTAGAAACTGAATAAGATTTGGATAATACCAGTCGTTTTGAAATAAAGTCAAATGCAAATACAAAACATGTGTAGGTTTAGATATCATTTGAAACTAAATCATGCCCATCCACATGAGAATGATTGTTGTGGTGAAATGCTACTACCAAAATGTCACAAATATACATGTATTAGTTCCAGTTTTCCTTTATTATGAATAATGGACTGACTATAATTAATTCTTCAGAGGTGTCAGGCATTTGATTTTGGTATTGCATGTAAATTGAGCAATGTTCCTTTTATTGACTCTTAACGTTGGGTCCCCTCATTCAAACAGACCTTCAAACAAGTTTGAAAAATAAGTGATCCCCCATGTTTAAAGAGTCAATGCATTGATTGATAAACTTACATACCCTAGATGTACTTAAATAATATAATGACTTTCGGGGGTTCCATTTTTTGCTACAGGTGAATGTAATTAAATTTGCAATTGAGTAAATAACTACCCTAAGCACATCTAGTACCTGCTGTGACTTAAACAACCCCTTGAAAGATAGAGATGGTTTCAATAAAAGGCAAGAAGAAATAGAAAAAAATATTGCTAGATAATCAGCTTCGGGGAAGTTTCACTTAGTAGGTTAATTGATACAGTTTTTTCTCAATCTAGTACTAAATAAACATTTTAATTCAAGAAGCTAAGAGGAACACATACAATGGACTTAGTACAATGGGTGCACTGCTAGAACATTGCCTCAGGTGCATTGACAAAGTCTAGCCTGCTCTGATTTTACGTAAGACCACCCTAGAGAAAAAAAAGCACAAATGATTTTGTGAATGAAGGTACCTGGAATAAGGTGTACCTAGCACTACCCCTTGAAGAAAAACACATGAATGGCATTCTTCAAAACATGATGCCTGTCTTATTTTACACACCAACTGATTAATGTGGGGAAAAATTGCGGAAGCAAAAACCACCTTATTTGAAAAGGCTATCTGAAGAAAGGCAGCCAAATTGGTGTCAAAATATAAGTTCACTGTCAGTGAAAATGGCTAGACCAATTTACATCTGGATGTTCACGTTTTTGAAAAGCTTGGCCTAAAAATTAAGAGCATGACTCATAATACTAGATGTTGAAGCTGGGTGTGGCACAAGTTGGAGGAAGTGAAAATCATTTTTTGCGTAAGTTAAGTATCCATCATAGTCTTCCAGATGGCAAAATGTGTAAGAATGATGCGAACATGTCACTCATGGAATTGGTTGTAACTAATGATAAGCTACAGTGATGTTTTGATTAGTGAACAGTAAACAATAGCATTTTTCAGCTTCCATGTCTTTGTTTATACAAACTCTCCTTTGATGAGCTTGCAGTGTTTTTGTGTGGGTGCCATACTTGTGAGCGATGATAATGGTTAAGAACGGCGCCACAAAACAGTTTTAAAGGTCTGTACCTGAAGAGGTCATTGTGACAAAACATCAATTGTTTTAGACATAGATTAAATCAACTAGAAGGTTTACTTTTTTCTTTTTTTCCACACACGTGTAATATGTTTTACCTGACTCTTCTAATCAATAAAGTATACGTAGTTGCATTTTATTGGTCCTTTGTGGAGTACTAATCTAATGCGCATTGTGGGATTGAATTCCACCATTGGCCATGCCTATAGGTCTTTTCTGCCTTAAGTATAACATAATTGAAGTTAGACCAGTTACACTTCTAAACTGTTAAGGGAGTCAATACAATATCTGAGTTTGAGGTAAAAGGGTTCAACTGTACCTATAATAGTTTGAAACATCCAGGCGGAAAAAACAGATGAGAATATGTATCATAGATGATTATCCTCAGCACCCATGGTTTTTAGATTCAAATTTCGATGAATACATGTACCTTTCATAGTAGCCCTTTCATAGTAGTGAATTTTCAATTGGGGCACATATGTTTGATTTGTGGGGCAAGGTCAGATGGATTGTCCATACTCGAATGTGGTGTTTGAAATAGCTATGTACCACGGACGTGAGACCACACCTCGAAGACCACACCTACTGCTGATGCAGGGAACGTCTACACAGAAGAGACAGCCGCAACAGTTCAAGAAGAAGCTATGAACAAAAGACGTTATGCCATGCTTTTTCTTTTGTAGGCCGAGTCCACAGTGATCTCTATAATCTCTGGCACGAAAATGAAGTGGCATCACAAGGCATCAAAGAGATGGCCGAACTTGGAAGTACCGAAGTCCTCGATAAAGAAACTCAAGGCCACGTAGGAATCCTTGATGTCTTCAGTGCACCTGCAATTGACATTGGACAAGGCAGTGTTTATGTGAAAGTCTATGCTGATCCTTACCACTCAAAGGTAAAATTAAATAAAAATCAATTGTTTATTAAATCTATGTAATATTGTGATAACATATTAAATGTACATCTAGTTCATAGTGTAGGTGTTTACTCAGGAGATCATTATTTAACTTTTTATATACAAAAGAGTAGAGGTGTTTTATTATGTTATGTTGTTTCCTAAACAGAAGAAAGTAATCATATGGTAATCTTGTGTTATTTGAGATATATTATGGTCTAAACCATGATGGAATGTACACTGCATTTCTGTAACTATCTTTGTTTCTGCCAGACGAGAACTTAAGGGGTGGGGGTATGGAGTTTCACCGATTGGCAATATGTGGATAATACCTCAGTGTAAACAATGACAATGGGACAATTGGAGATAAACCATAAACCTTGTGCATCTACAAACCATCAATGATAACAGTACATTTGTGATGCTTTATCATTGTGCTGTCAATAAGTATTTGGTTGATTGATGGAGCATCATTTGTTCACCGTCATTATTCATTGGTTTAATAAAATCTCTAAATGTCGCAATTCTGGTTCCATTTACTTTCTGATAGTGAATCTATACCAGCAGTTTCAAATGCCATTTTTATATTTTTTTATTTTTTATACCATACATGTGAGGCGTATCTGTAGTTGCAGTTCATATTTTAATATCAAACGAATCCAAATCACAATGATTGGGGAAAAAGAATGATTGAAACCTGTGGGTTGAAGATACAAATATTTTTAATGAATGACATTTAAAACTATTTTTCTTAATGATGCAACACTGATAACACTTAATATGAACTTTTTAGAGGCTGAAAATATCTCCAATTTTCTGATTAGGTCAAACAGTAAACATTCAAATCTCTGAATATTTGAAAGGAGATATTTTCTGCACTACCTTTTTTTGACTTCAAATAAAATAATATTACCACTTGCCATCAAGGTCTCTTTCCTGTCGCGTTTGGTCCCAAGCCCTGACTGGTTTGTCGGTGTTGACAGCTTTGAACTTTGTGAAGATGGCAAATGGAAGGATGAAATGCAAGTAAGCATGCAGTTCAGTTTATTCGCTCAATTGTTGAAGCATATATAATATATGTGTGTGAAAATAGCTGCGTGGATGAAATTCATAGTCATAAATCATATCGCTGTATTCTAAGGTAGAAATTTATATGGCTGTCATACATGATAATCAATAACTGAAAAATGATCATAGTCATAAAAACATGACATATCGCTGTATTCTAAGGTAGAAATTTATATGGCTGTCACCTACATGATAATCAATAACTGTACATATTTTTGTAAATGATGAAATCAACGTATATTTTTATGTTTAGATTGTAACTAGATAAAACTATGACATTATTTCGTTGGCCTTTAACTGGACAACAGAAATTGAGGCACATTAAGATGGCTTCTTCATTCTTTTCCAGGTAGAGCTGGACCCCTATGATGCTGGTACTGACCGAGGCTTTACCTTCACTGCTCCTAACTGGCCGGAAACACCAGCAAAACCCATTTCCAAGATCACTGCACAGTTTCCAAACCACCCTGCTAACTCATTCTACTACCCCAAACTCGAAAAGGTATTTTTACATTCAATTTTCATAGCGCTGCTTTCAAATCATGTGTCAAATCAAATTTTATCCCAAACAGATGTATATATTATTTCCCATTGCAGTAGTCTTGAAATTTGTCAGCCATACTGAATTCTTTATCAAAGACCCTATTCAAGTGTCAATCCACAATCTTAAAATGTTGTAAACTCCATCATCACAACTACCATAACTATTTTAATCAATGATTATAGAATCTTTGTTCAGGTGTGAGCATTAATATGTGGACATGTTATCAACAGGGGCTAATAATTATCGTATACTGACTTGTTCAAGCTGCCCACCCTTGCCAAGATGACCCTGGTGAAGATTGCTCTAATAGAGGAGGATGACCTGGACGATGAGGAGCTCACGGCTAACGATGGAGAAAATGAAGTGAGCTCTTTTGCTCAGTGATATGAACTTGGAACCTCGTTATCTTGATAATACTCATCTCAAATTTCCTGTTCTATAAGTCGCTTATCTCAAATATTGAATACATCAAATACATTTTGAACATTTTTTTCTATTATCCCTACACATTCGAGATAATCAGTTTCCACTGTTTTAAATTCCAATTTCTAATTGTTCTGTGTTTGGGAAAATATAACTTTTATAAAATGCTCTCATTACAAGGTGTATGAAGCGCCTGTCTATAATAATGAGGAGGTTGAAGAGCCGACGCTGGTACACGCACCCCTCCCAGTTGGAGACAGGCCTGTTAGTGGCCAGCGCTTCTCTCTTTTCAGGTAGAAAAACATACTACAATGTATACTTAAAGACCAAACGGCCACTCCCACATTAAAGCCCATGTCATAATGTATTGTAAGCACTTTTAAAATGTCATTACAAATGCCTGCTCATGTAAAACTACTAGGGTTAGTTTCTCAAGGTTTGATTAAGATCCCAAGATTAACATTATAAGTGCAGAAGCGTTTACTTGAATTGATTGTGTATGTGTGTATGACCAATAGATACGTGATCAAAGGTATAAATAATAAAATCTAAGAAGCTATAAATACCATTTTAATTATCAATTTGTACTATCCAGTTGATAGCTATTATTTTAGCTATTATTTTGCTTTGACAATAATCTTATATAATTTACAACACAATTTATTGAGTGTGTGTAACAGAAAATCTTAGTTTATCGCCAGTTTGATTTCAATCACATGTCATATTTATCATTTGATAGCCATCTAATGAAATCGAAAACAAGACCTCAGTCCAATGATGATGTGCAGAATGATGGACCAGAAAAGAAGCCTCGCAGGAAGAACAGAAAACAGAGAAAACTGAGAGTGAGAACCAACAAACGTTTGGAGAAAGAAAATTATGATGAGAGTGAAAAAGAGGAAGAGGAAGAGGATGACCTTAAACAAATTGCGGAGGACGTTCAGGAGGTTAGAATGTTCTGTAAGTTCCAATTTTCTTATTCATATAATTTCATAAAATTTACTGAATTGCATTTCTATTAAGCATTGATAATGCTATATGCATCCACCAGTCTCTGACATCTTGGTAGACAAATTATTAGACCTTTGAATTCCCAGCGACTTTTTACATGTTGATCATTCACATTTTAAAACTTACTGGACATCATTTATAAGTGATAAAACAATCGTCGCTAAATGAACAGAATGAAGTAATACTTTACAACTCAAGGGCTATAGGCCTTGACCTTGTTGATGCCTTGTTCAATTCATGGATGATGGGGTTGTTTTTACACAGCTGTTGTGTTGACTATAGGTTCCAAGAAATCCAGTAAATTGAAAGCACCTAGATTCAGTTGTAGATTAACTCCAAACCACCTTGGTTAAGATTGATTAAGATACATGATGATCTATTGTGAAACGACCTTCACATCTTCAAGGTGTTTAGCATTAGATGGGTAACATGCCAACTAGCATTCATTTTTTAGCCCTAGTAATTTCAAAACACTGTAAAAACCATACGGACTTAATTTATATCACATACACACAAATGTAAATTTCAGCAAATAATATATCATGCCAACAGATTTTTTGGCCATAAGCTAGCACACACTTGTGGTAATATATCAATCAATTTTTGTAAAGTAGAGTTTATTGGCCTAGTAATTTGAAGTGAGAAATCCAAGTGTATACTATGGTTCTGTTTATTTTTGCTTTTTTAGAACATTAATCTTGACAGCTTTTCTCACAGATACAATTTGAAATTTATTACCAAACGTGGCACGGGTAACTTTTTAATATTACGCAAGTTGCCAATGTGCGTCAAGTGTAACAGAAAACACTTGTTTGAAAATAGTGCTATCTTTGCACCAATATATGTATGAAATTCGCGTTGTGGTATAATTCCAACCAATCCAACTTCAGCTTACCCCAAACCTTGCATGGTCTCCGCGTGGCAAGAATGGTCAGCCTGCACCAAGACCTGTGGTTATGGTACCCGAGTGAGAATGAGGATGGTGGTGTCTGAAGCAGAGGATGGAGGCCGACCATGCCCGACAATCAAGGAGCAGGAAATGTGCGGTTCCATGAGGAGCTGCTCTTGGAGCCATTTCAACAGGAGGAACTGGAATGATTCACCGCGAGGCAGATACTAGATCTAATTTTTGTGTTGACAAGGTATTGAAGGGTCACCAACTAAGTGTGTTTCATGCAGTGTCAGATATTAGATCATAGATTTTATGGTTTAGTTGAGTGATGAGTGGTTTTAAAAGAACACGTTGACAGGTGGTACTCTCAGAATAGGACATTGAGACTTCATTAAAGTCTATTGGTGTGCAGTGGGTAGAGTAATTAACACTGTATGAAATGAACAGAGAGAGAAATAGACATGGGTTTTTCAGTCTTCTTGAGGCTTGGAACTGTGATAGTTTGACTTTGAAGTTAGTTGCATGTAACATTTTATAAGAGGTTGAGTGAAAATAGAAAGACATACATTTCCAGGAATTCAAAGTAGTAAATATTTGTAAATAAAATGGATTGTTATATTGTTTATACCATATTCTAAAATTCATGTGCGTACTATTTGGTGAATGTTGTGTGAAAGATGTTTTGTGATATTAGGAATTAACATTAGGCAATTTATTTGTTGGTGTTGAGTTTGTTATTTAACTCATTATTCTTAAATCAATTGAAAATTTCCATTAAAATTAAAAAAAATTGGTAGCATAAACCACTTTAAATGTCAGACCTGAATGATAATTTCAAAGGCAGCACCTGAATAATAAAGAAAAGGCAGCATGATCGATTTCAGGCATTGTACAAATAGTTTTCCACCACAGCAAAATAATATATTTCTGAACTCAGGTTAAGGCCAGAAGTCATATTTTGAGAAATATTGTCGAGAGTATAGAAACTTTTTTCTTTTGTACTTTACTTTTTTTGTATGTTTGTACGTCTGTAGAGAATGAAAGTTAACGTTATATCTATTGCAAAGTTAAGATGTTTGTATGATGAATATTTCACTCAACCTCAGTATTATCTGCTATATATGTTGTGAAGTGATTATTTTTAATACAATTACCTATATAATATATATTTGTGCTGCCAAATATGTTTAGATGTAAGAGGACATATGAACATGTATCCACAGTAAATATCAATCAATGAAGTCGGTTAAAATTAAGAAACAAATGAATTGAATTTCAATTTATTGCATTCCTCGATGAAATAGTGAAATATCAAATTTCATACAATAAGGCCATTGTAGATTTGACTTCTTTCTTGGTTTAGCTTTCATTGTTACTATGCTGTAAATGTTTCTTAAATTTAATTTAATGAATAATGTCAATGTTTTGTTCAATTTTCTGAGCATTATATCTCTTACATATATGTATTTTATGTGTACCTATATACTTATTTTTTTAGAATTTGCAGGTAATTTTTGCTTTAAATGTTGTAAATTATTAGACACCTATAAATACCCCTGCTTATATTTTCTAAATTTGAGAGCTTATTTTGTAAACTTTTGAAAGTTCTGGCCATATTGACTTTTTTGTTACTATCCAAATCATTAAATAAAAAGTTACTGTTACAGTTTGCAAATTTGCACAAAATGTAAATGTACCTGTAATGCCATCATTGTAAAACTGTGAGAAATGATGTTTCATGTAGGGGATTCACAAATGTGAATATAAACTGAACACAGACTGTCTACTGAGCAAAACATCGAAGAATCCGTCAAGTGTTGCTGTAAGTGCTCATCAAAAATGCCGTCTGGCCAAACAAATAACTTCTTGTAATAAGTTACATGGGTTTTGTTGAGAACTATCTTAAATATAGCAATGAATAAAGCAGAACAAAAAAAAAACTATTTTGTGAAGAGATTTATTAACGTATATGAATAGGTTATAATTCCTTGTACAAAAGGCTTTCACAGACACAAATGGATCTATTAGTGTAGCAGCAGTTTCGTAACCATTTTATGGTAAAATTCTTGAGAGCCACATGTGTATAGTTGCCATCATATATTTCAGTTAAAATTCCAGTAAAATCTTTCATCAACACATGTCAAATGGCACATTTTGTAAAAATTAGCACTTACGAAACGAGGGAGTTGCTCTCCACAAATGACATTTGTCTGGGTTAGATGCCAGTTAGTTTTAGATAACTCATGCTTCCTGGATGACTTTGGATGTCAGCACTTATAGCAACATTTAGTTAGCTGTTCGGCAAAATGGAAGCTTTGGTTAGACATGCTTCATTTTGTGAGTGTTGCATATGACTAAAAGCTGTGCAAACATTATTAGCCCACTTAATTTGATAGTGGTGTCAATCAAAATGTATGCCACACTCAACCACTAATGGCAGCAAAGAAAACAGCAGGTTTTATAGCCATCTGTTATTTTTGTGTACTTTCCATTACAGACAGTGGTTTACGAATGTTCAGTAGTTTTCAATGAAATTTCCAATAAAATTTACTAAACGATACATCTTAAAAATGCCGTCATTAAAAAACATCACCAGATCCAGGTATTACGATTAATGACCATCGAAGTGACCCTCTTTTTATGCGCCATCCACCTTTTTTCTAGAATACCCATTGAAAACTCATTTCTAATAATTAAGGGCACTGAGTGCTTGGATGATCATCTGTATTGCCAGGAATGGCGTAACAGAAAGAACATATTTTGTGTTGTACTGTTTGACATCTATAAGTTTAAGAATGTTGCAACGTTTTAGCCAATAACAACTTGTTTTATTATCAAAATGAAATCAATGTAAAATTAATTCAAACAAAATAAACAAGCAATTAGCATGTTGTTCTTTATTTTCAAAAAGTTCATAATTTTCAGTGTATCTATTTCATCCATTTAATGTAATTCTTGCCTCAGAACTTCTATATAATTTATCTTTATATTTTGTTTATGATATCATTTTGAAAGATTTTCTATTACAACAAAATCTTTTTAACAATCTTAGGTTTACATAGTTAATTGACATTGTCACTACACAAAAAATGTCTGACTGTTCTGATGTAGCTGTTCACCTCGATCAACAAGACTTCTTTGGTACCCGTAAATTAGCCGTATCCACGGACTATACTGTGACTTCTCCAGGTCTTAGACAGGAATTACATTAACACATCAGGCATTAACTTTAGACACCGATATCAACCAGTGTAAACTACAATCATCATAGTTAATTTGAAAATCTATTCAATCTTTTATATGATGGGCATTGCTTTCTAATTTCAACAATTACTGTTTCATAATGCAAACATCACACCAAGTAACACTCAATTCAGTTACGCGGGCATACGATTATCATAAAACTTATCTTGACTAGAAAAAGAATTTTACATAATCGTCCAAACCATAGAAATCAAGAATATATTCATGTACAACAATGTTTCTTTATCTTATTTTTGTTTTACATTTTTTCACCAGTAGCACAAAGTACTACAAAATGTTATCATTATACTGGTTTTTAGTTCACTCGAACACAAGAAAGATAAATTATAACACAAAAATTTGAACAATTACAACCCATTCATGAAACCATTATGAAAAGAAGCTCTATTATTGTTTTTCATCATAGCGTAAAAAAATATATAGTCTGATCGCGTTTAAAACCTAACCTTAAAAGTTAGATTTTATTTACTAATCTTGGATGACATGATTTTTTTCTACACATGATTTAATCATGCAGATCAAAACCAAACATAACCACTACATCATCTTTGATTAATCTTCTTTCATACGTAGCAAATACATAGTGGACTCGGTCAACAAAAACATACTCTCATTTGTTGCATGGACCCCTAAAATACTGTCCATGTTTTCCAGAGACACGAGCTGTTGTTTAGCGACTGCCAACACTTCTCTCTTGGTCTTTCTATTTCTGACCGGTGTCGAAGTTGGTGACGGCTGCCAGTAGATGTAAACATGCCGACTGCAGTCGGCAATAAAAGCAAAACTCAAGTCAGGTGCACAGCCAGCAAACTTGCGATCTTGTTTCGATGCTGCCACGTAGCCAAGAGCATTGAAAGTTCCAGTGTGCTGCCATGGAGCGTCGTCTTTGGCTGTTGGTTGCCAGATGATTCCATCCACGTCGTGGCGCAGACAGAACAGAGGAAGGAGATCGGGAGAACTGCGGGTCGTGAACAGCCACTGAGGGGACGTTAAGTTCACCTGAAAACAAGTGTACATTTTTTGTTTAAAGGGCTGAAATCTTTTAAGCCATGTGGACAGTGATTAATTTAGAAATTGGCAATTATGAGTCCCTAAGGACTCGTATATTTTGAAACAATGGGTCCCACTGCCAATACGAGTTCTGGCATACATAACCATATTTGACCATAAATATTTTATGGGTCCCGTGGATACAATTTTTAATTCTTTGCATCCTATTGCAAAATAATGAGTCTTGGACTCAGGATTCACATCTAGATTAATCACTGACTATGTATCCTATGATGACAATTTGTAACAAAATGTGATAAAAGTAAAACAAGAGGACCATAAGGGTCCTTATATCGCTCTCCTGCATGTGTAAATTTGGCTTTAGAATTAAGTTAGAGGTGCCCTGGTGAATAATGAAACAATGCTGGGCACCCAGGGGAATGATTCAAATATGATATCATAATGTGACAGCCAAATAAGTTGTGTTAAATGATATATTAAGAAGCATTTATTCCAATTTTTTGGGGGTGGGTCAATTTGCCACCCAGGGGCACGATGATTCAAATATAGTTCTGAGGTCACATGCTGTTTCACAGCTAAGCAAATGAAAAATAAAGAAATTATTTAGAAAATATGTGCAAGTTTGGTGAAACGGTTTCATTTAATCAGATCTTTTTATATGGACAAGTTGAAGAAGAATTAAATTTGGTTTAAAAAATAAAAAAAGGCTAAAAAAGTCAAAAATTAAAATAGGTTAAACGAAAAAAAAAAATAATAAAGGTCAAAAAAGGCAAAACTTAAAATAGCTTAAAAAGAAAAAATATATAGATATTTTACACGTGATTTTAAATCGATATTTACATCATCACACAATTGAAATCTTATAGCACTTGTTCAGTTGGATTTGATTTATGATTGATTGATTTGAGTAGTAACCACTGAGGTTGTCCAGAGACAAAGATACACAGACAGAACCAAAACTAACACCATGTCTCTGATGCGACTTTGATAGTTAATAATGTCCCTTGACTATGGCCTAGCATGCTGTAGACCTGTCAGGGATCTAAAAATTCTAAAACACAATGAAGCACTTGTCCGTACATTCAATTCAATTCCAACCCCACACATTTACATCAGTTGGCGGCGTCTGAATAATGATTTTTTTTTATGGCTGAGCTAATGACGACTCGTCCCAAACACGGCACAGCAGCGACAGCAGCACAGAACACTGCTGCTACAGCATTTACAAAGGTGGAATGCACCAAATAAGCTGCTTGTATTTCATGAAACAACTTTTGAAGAAATAAATATTCTGGTCATAATGCGCTCATATTGATGATTATGATTATTGTAAATTGTCTGACTTTTATATTATTAATATTTTTGTACATACAGCAAATAAATAAATAAAATAAATATCATTTGGAACTGCATTGCTTGTTTAGCGCTGCGCTTGTGGCTTAGTTATTGAAGTCTACAATTGCATCTGCGAATAAAGCTTAAAAGGTCAAAGGTACCAAAATGATATCCACGTCTCACTATATATTCTTTGCTTTAAGACCTTTAACAGTAGCACTATTTACTATTTTAGGCGTGAAAGAGTTAATCTAGGGTTTTAGCCGGCGAGCATGAGCTACATCGCTCATTTATACGCCTGGAGTATTTGTGCTCATGACCATAGATGGGCTTTGTCACAAGCGTGGGCTTTTGTGTGGAAACCTGCACTAATCTACCTAATGCCACAGTCACACCTAGTGAGGGGTTTGACACATGAAGGGGGACGTTTTTCATTCTTTTTTTTTTGTTCATTTTTACTAATTCAGATATATGAAATATACGTCCATATAACATTAACATTTGTATATATTATTTACATGCAATTAAAAACATTTATCAGAGGGTTCTATCTAGTAAATAAAAATCAAAATAGGTTAACAAAAAATAAATAAACAAGAGGTTAAAAAGACAAAAATTAGAAATAGTTTAAAAGAGATAAAAATTAAAACAAGTTGAAGTAGAATTAAATTTGGTTTAAAAAATAAAACAAGGCTAAAAAAGGGAAAAATGAAAATAGGTTAAACAGGAAAAAATTAATAAAGGTTAAAAAAGGCAAAACTTAAAATACCTTAAAAAGAAAAAAATATATAGATATTTTACACGTGATTTTAAATTGATATTTACATCATCACACAACTGAAATCTTATTGCATTTGTTCAGTTGGGTTTGATTGATGATTGATTGATTTGAATAGTGACCACTGCCAGTTGTTGAGAGACAGATACACAGACAGAACCAAAACTAACACCATGTCTCCTTCAGCTTATGCTAAGGGGCCAATCGTCATACTTTGCTAGTTAATCTTGTCCCTTGACTATGGTCAGGGATCTAAAAAATCATCAGCTGAAAAACTTCTCCTTACGTTCAATTCATTTCCAAACCCACACATTTACATCAGTTGGCGGCGTCTGAATAACGATCATTTTTTATGGCCGAGCTAACGATGATGTGACCCAAACACGGCACAGCGGCGACAGCAGCACAGAACACTGCTGCTACAGCATTTACAAAGGTGAATCGCGCCAAATAAGCTGCATGTATTTCATGAAACAACTGTTGAAGAAATAAATATTCTGGTCATAATGCGCTCATATCATTTGGAACTGCATTAGGGTTTGGGAGCTCTGCTTGTGGCTTAATTATGCAATTACAAATATATTCATCAGAGGGTTCTATCTAGTAACCGAAAATTAAAACAGGTTAAAAAAAATTGAAAATTAGAATAGACAAAAATTTAAACAGGTTGAAAAAGACAAAGATTCAAATAGTTGTAAAACAGACAAAAATCAACTTTGGCCACTATGTTTTTTTCTCTGTTTTAGACCATCTCCCTCACTAGTTTTACATAGCGCATAACAAAACAAGAGGACCATAAGGGTCCTAATATTGCTCATGTGCATGTGTAAATTTGGCTTTATAATTAAGTGAAAGGTGCCCTGGTGAATAATATAACAATGCTGGGCACCCAGGGGAATGATTCAAATATGATATCATAATGTGACAGCCAAATAAGTTGCGATAAATGATATATGAAGAAGCATTTATTTCAATTTTTTAGGGGGTGGGTCAATTTGCCACCCAGGGGCACGATGATTCAAACATAGTTCTGGGGTCACATGCTGTTCACAGCTAAATCTAGAAAATATGTGCAAGGTTTGGTGAAACAGTTTTATTTAATCAGATTCATCATTTATTTCATTTTTTTTTTTTTTTTTTTTTTTATTTGGGTCAATTTGCCAGCTAGGGGCATGATGATTCAAATATAGTTCTTGGAACTGTTTCACAGCTAAGCAAATGAAAAATAAAGAAATTATTTAGAAAATATGTGCAAGTTTGGTGAAACGGTTTCATTTAATCAGACTTTTTTATATGCCCTGGGGAGCCAATTTTACACCCAGAGGAATGATTCAAATATGATATCATGATCAGACATGCAAATAAGTTGTGTGCAAGTTTGGTGAAAATCACATGAAAAATGAAGAAGTTATTTAGAAAAATATGAATTTTTGACTGACGGACGGACGACGGACGAAAGGTGATCACAAAAGCTCACATGCTGTTTCACAGCAGGTGAGCTAAAAAAAGTCTGGTAAAAGATAACTTTTCAAAAAAAACTCAATCAACAATGAAATACAGCAGCTAAGGAGAGATAATGCACATATTAATTCTTGTCACAGGAACGAAGAAAATGCTTGTCAGTTGTTGATCATTATCTTTGTTAAACAGAATGGGTCTAGGCTTTGTGAATTCAGGAAGCAGCCTCGATCTCATGTGACCTCTTATACAGTTGGTGTTGCAGAAGTAATTATCACCAAACTTCACCTTCCAGGTAAGTCTCGTTTAATTTTTAAAGAGTTATAATTGGGCACACAGCCTATGGGGGGGGGGACACCTACCTGGTGCGTGGGTTTGTGCGTGTCTCCGTCGAGGCGAGCAAGAACCATCTGCTCTCCCACGGAGAAGTCGCAGTCCTCCAGCTGCTGGGCGTTGTAGGCCGGCTTGTCCGCCTCCTCGCTGGCGTACGATGCAGACGTCAGATAACGCAGCTTCTCGTGGATTGCTTCAATCTGGTGTAAAATGTAAAAAAAATAATGTAAATGTGGTTATTTATAGTCGCAATTCATGAAACAGTGTGCAACCTGTTAGCGGTAGGTTTGCTCAACACCCACCATCAGACATGAGTCCAACTCCCTATCCACTTGGCCATGGAAGCACGTTAGAAATATGTCATACTCCGTTAATAGTCTACTACTACCCATGTGTTGTGACTACGTAGATTTTGTGCGGACTCGAGTTCAAGCACATCGCTTATGCATTAAAAATGTCCTTGAAACCTTGGATTTCTGTATTTATTCAACCACTTGGGGTTTGTGCAAATACTGGCATTTATTCAACTATTGACCGACAGGCTTGGAAAGGATGGTTCAGATGAACATTGGGCAGTCAAGCCACAACCTCTGAATGAAGAGTGATTAATATAAGGTCTGTGCAAATAAATTTAGGATTTGATTGATTTGATTGACTGCATATTCATTCTTAACATTTCACATTGTGGACTCTTAATTAATGCATCGTGAGAATTACTATTGATATCTAGATAAAAGCATAGAAACTGCAACAAACCTGCTCAGCATCAGTTGTCATTTCCCCGTTGGTATCTCCCACTACGACATTTGGCCACAGATCCGGATTCTGTTTGCTCAGCTCCAAGGTCAACCGTCGAGTTTCTGCATCTAATGTCCATGTGCAGCCATCAGAATCAACATCAGAATACAGCTCACCTTGCAAAAGACTGAAACCAAGAAAACATTTATTAATGTGTTGAGATGCCTAATTAGAAGTTGCAAACATCAATTTGTGAATATAGGAACGATTTCCAAAGAAATTTGCTTTGATTTGACAATGTATTTGTGATAATATTAAAGGCATCTTTGAAAATTATTTTCACTAATTTTCGAGGTATGAACCCCATAACCACCCCACCATGTTTCCCTTGTAGCATAAAAATTCTTCAGGATTTTTAAAGAACTTTGAATAAAATATTTCAAACATATTACAAACTCACAACCATACAGCCAGTTATTAGTTGGTTCACATCATAATGCAAACATCACAGCATCTTACTAGCACGGATTTTATTTTGAACTATAAGTTGTACATCCACTTTACTAAGAAAACTAATAAATCTTACACAGGTCCATTTTTAATCCCCATAGTCATTTTCCTGAGACTAAGATGGAAGTCAATGTCTGGTTTTCTCACACCTTCTGGCACAGTAAAAAGGACAGTGAGGTCATCTTGGGTTTGGCTCCATGTGTATCTCTTTCCATCATGCTCGGGGATTTCTGGCTGTAAATGTAAGCCGATAAAATTACATTCGTTTTAACCCAGTCAATGAACTTGATAGACTTGTAAAATATCTAATATAATTCTATTATAAATCATATAAGTATGAAATCATTGTATCATTAATTTAACAGGTTGAAATTGGAGCAGTCTTATTTTTTTTAAGGTCTTAGGACTGACTAATGGCTACTTTTAGTTTCTCATTACAACGTTTCATATTTACAGTAATTCTTTTTCAAATAACTTCTTTTGGGATATTATTTCTAAATGCATATTCATCTGTAAAACAAAAAATAATGAATGCATATATAGTGGATATAGTGTCAATTTTTTACCTCTCTTTCTTCTTCTACGGGAACAACAGAGTCCGAGACAAAGCGATATGGACGCTCACTTGCAATGTGTATGGCACTTCCATCTGCTTCTAGCGCAACATAGTCTGGACTTGACCTACTCTCTAACTTTCTTATCCTATGCAGTGACCACGCTAGAAAACAAACAGTGTGAAATGCTGCACTAGACTTCATACAATAAATTTTAAAATATTTTTCAAAACATTTCTTAACTGTGTACAAAATGACTGCTAGTAGTAAAAAGAAAGCGGCAACAAAGTCATATAAGAAAAGTTCAGAAACAAGAAAACTCCCTACCTTGTTCATCTTGCTGCTTATGAAATGTCAACCAGTGTAAATTTGTGATAAATACAGAGCCCTTATGCTCCTCAGATTCCTCTCCAGGCTCATGCTCCACGGTAAGACAAACAAGCTCAATGATTGTAGTTTCGTCTTTGCTATGTTCTACTGCGTATGGAATGATACACTGATTTTCAATATTATGAGAATGAGAGATCTAAAAAAGAAGAAATACATACATATGCAACAATTCATCTTGAATATTAATTTACTTTTTTTTTAAATGTTTAAAAAGTTAACATTTTATTTTCGTTTTCCACTTTTAAATATTTTAGATAAATGAGCAGTGATGTGGTGACTCCATCAAATTTGTCACTTCTTTTATTAATTATTTTTTTCATGGAAGCCAAGGCATCCCATCGAAATTGCTTACAATTAAATTGTTTCATACTGAACTAGACCTCTAGAATAAAATTCAGGCAAAAACGCTTCATAATACAATGTTTAATCTATTAAACACTAGTTTTTTTCCAAAGATTATTACCATTAATGCAGAACACTACCTATAACTTTTGGGATAATGTCTATAATTATAATCTTTCGAATTTTTTTGAATCTTAAATATACTCTCATGTCACAGCTGTGAACATAATTACGTTCACTTTACGACATAAATCAATAATATTCATTATATTTCCAAGAAGCTGGTTTGGATGCTCTAGTGGCCTGGGTCACCGCGTCTTGGTTCAAATGGATAATTTTAATATTCATGTAAAATAAATTCAACCCTGTACCTTCCAAGAAGGCTGGTCACTATTACGGTCATCTGTTGAAACAATATGAAAGTTTCCGCAACCATCTGCAACCACAGCCCATTGTGGACTGGCAAATTTAACTGTAACATTGTAACTTCTTTCTGGTTGATTACTTGGTTTAGGTATTTCGAACACTGAGGTCGAAGCTAAACCTTTCTTGGATTCGTTGATCTTCCATTTTATGATCTGCAAAAATATATAAAGTACACATGATCTTGGATTTTAGCAAAACATCATTTCATTCAGTGTCCATTCATTTAAGAAACTGATATTTTTCAATTAAATTTAAAGAGTTAAATACCTTCCACTCTTTATCAACAATATAAACGGCATTTGAATCCCATAAATCAGCTACAACATGATTGTGCAATCCAAAAGCTTTTATATGTTGCAGTGAGTACTGTGAATCACTTAGGGTATGATGATCTACAGTCTGACCAAGTTTTTCTTGATATTTTGGAATGCTGTCCAATGACAGCTTGTATCCATCAAATGATGCATCTATTAGAGTCCTATCAACTTTGAGGTTTCGAAATGTGTCTGCCATCCTAGAAAGAAACATGTAAACATTTAATTACAATATGTCGGGTAGTACGGGTGTGCGATTTCTATGGGTCACCTTTTTAGACATTTTTACATCTCAGGTATGGTGAGGGGTCTAAATCTAGTCACTTTAATAGCCATATAGATATTTTGTGATTTTTGGTATAGTTATGGGTCTATATTTTGTGAATTTTGGTATATATAGCTATGGGTTTGAAATTAAATGTACAGATATTGCTAGTGTAAGTTTCATTTTGTTTGATACGGATATAATTTTTTTGAATATTTTGTTGATAAAATGTTAACAGTATGTAGTTTCATTATTCAATAAGCATAAACATGGGTCACTTTTTCATCGTCAAGGTATAGACATGGGTCACTTTTTCATTGTCAAGGTATAGACATGGGTCACTTTGCACAAGGAAGGCCACGTGTTGTTGGTACATGGACCTCCAGAGGCAGGTTAGGGATGGAGGAATCACACTAGCTATTGTTTTCAAACTAGGTGAGATCTTTTATGTGCAGAGGGTTGACTGTTCTATACACGGGGCACTCCTTTTAACAAGGCTTCCGAACCTCACACTTGGTGTCACCACCGTCTAGTAGTAACACTGTACTGTGGCGACATGCTCGGTGGAGATCAGCAACTCAGTGGCAGACCTACGACATAACGCTTCTGGCGACACTAAGTCTGCCGAGGCCGGGTCGCGAACTTGCGACGCAGGCAAATCACGCTTTCAGTCGTATTCTAACCACTGAACCACTAAGGACCACTTGTTGATGATGTGATCTACAGGAACTGTGTGAATGGGTCTAGCTTTGACAACTCAACTTTGAACCATCACGTACCACAATTGTTCAATATGCGGTTCAACTTTAGGAAAGTTTTCGTTTGACAGTAACATTGAAATACATGTGTCTCATATATCCACGCAGGCGATGTCACTGAACTTGACAATATTGATTACAGTGATAGTTTGACAGGTGTCAACAATTAACTCTATTTAGACCTAAATAGATGATCTATTTGCTCTTTTTCGTTTCTTAAAACCAGCCATATGATACTTAAGTGAGCATGGATAATTACACACTATACCATAAGAGAAATTATATTACAGATTTATCAAAAAGTGTAACAATTACCTTAAATAATGCTCAAATTTTGGACCTTTTTCCACGCTGTTGTGTAGTAGAGATTTTGTACATAGAATCCGACAAAGTAGGAGCTCGACTCATTCGCTGTTGGATACCCCTTTGTACATGCCACTATTTCACCGTCGGGTAGAGTGTCCCTTAATGAATATGCAGATTTTTTGAAAAGCTGAAAGTGTGTATTTTAAAAGTTTTCTCTAAATGTTATGTATCCAAGTATTCAGTGATAGCAAAGAAATAAGGACTCGAACAATGGGACTAAAATGTCAGGCAAATACTTCTACTAGATATAGTAAAAGCATGACGTCAGTGATTTCTGCGTACACTTAAAGATGGCGTCTCTAGGTGCTCCGAAAGCCGTGTCTCCTTTTATTAAGGTATATTACTTTCATATGGGCATGGCTACGCATTAAAAATATTTTGTTCTGTAGGACATAGGTATTGTTAACACATGATGAAGTAATGTAGGGATCCAATGTCGCAATATGTCGGAATTATGGTGTGAAATTTGGCATGCTGACTGGACAAGGTCAGACTGGCCAGCAGGTTGTCACCAACTTTTTGGACAAGTTCATATATGTTCAACATAATGTTTCACACTTCTAATTTTAAATAAAACTTGTATTGGATCTCATGGTTTTGAATTATCTGAACCGGAAAAATATCAAGTACAAGCTTCACTGTACCACACTGCCACTGGGTCCAATCACAGAGGCAAAATCATTATAGACTAAAATTTAAATTACGTAACATCACTGTGTCCTGAGTGTGTCACACTACGACAATCATTTTATATTTCCTAGTATTGTCTTTTGAATTATATATGTGTGTTTCCCAGTGCTTGCAGATACATTTTCAAACTTCTCTCACAATTTCTTAAGCAGCGGAGCTGGTTGGGATTTGGTTAGTTGGGATGATGGTATTGTTCTGGTCTCACAACCTTGGGGTCGTGAGTTTGAGTCCCGCCAGGGCCAATTGATATAGTCAAATGGAAGCTTAGGGTTGTAAAGCCTTTCTTCAGCTATATCTATCGTTGGTAGGAATATGCTTGCTAAAAGAGACACGAAAGAGTGAGAGAAGTTTGAAAATCTCTTAAATTGCTTCCGTAGGTCCAATGGGTCTGGCAACTGTGGTTGGTGGTTTGTGGTGGTCCAATTGATGTTTTGAGGTAGTTGCATTAATTGGGATCAGGGATCATCTCCACAAGTATGAAAGTATTAAATTCCACATAAGATTGCATTTTCTATTTTTTTAGGCTTGCCGATGGGGCTTGCTTGCCACCGGATTTGCATATGGCACAATGAGATTCAGTGAGTTTAATGCTTTTTTGTTTTGGATAATTGTGTATATACATGTTATTTTTGTTTCATCTTACTGTAGTTCTCTTAATGACTAGCATATTAGCTGTTATGATATGTTGTATGGGGGACCCAAATTATTCCTTCTCATTGTTAATTTGAAGTTAGGACAGTATTACGAATTTGATATGTACCGTATTATTCATGCATTGTAATGAAAATAGCAAGTTAAAAACTAGACAGCAGAATGAAAGCTTTTATTGTGAACGAAAAGCCTCAACATTATAAGCAGAAAATATCTGCAACTCACTTAAAATTTCTTAGCAGTTGTCTGGGTCATTTGGCAGTGAGAATAAAGATGTCAGACACACGCATATGCTAAGTGACAAATAACTTCACTACATGTAATAAAATAAAGAAAATCATCTTGTAAGTGTATTTAAAATCTTATTTTAGACTATTTGCAAAAGAGAGAAGTTGGCATCAAGGAATATGAAGATCAAATCAGGGCAAAAATTGCAGAAAAGAGATCTGCAGCATTTGCAAAGGCCTCTAAAGGTAAATGTCAAAAAGATTTTATAGAACAGTAAACTGCTGCACTGCATGTACATGACAATATAGAGTACAGGTGGTTTTATCACGTGTGAATACAAAAAGTTATAATTTAGAGAAGTTGAAGTGACATATTTAATATCTGGATACATTGTGTATTTTGTTTAGTTTTTCTTTATTTGTCTTTATATAACTGCACATGTTCTTTCACATGTTCTTACAATTTTCAGAGGAGCTCGATTCCCTGGGACGCGAATGTGGTGTGTTGAAATAGAGCAAATTTGAACAGACTGCTTTAGAGAGGACTGAAATACTATTTAATTTGTATGCTCTACAATTTAGCTTCAGTGTGATAATGGATATGATTATGTGACCAAGAATAAAGAACATAAAAATTTTGCAACCGTCTCAAATTTATTTAGAAAATATTTTTTCAAATGATTGTAATATATTTGTCACTTTTATGCAAAATCTGTTAAAAATAAATATCAAAATTAGTGCACATTAAAAGAATCAGGCTTATATGATGACCACAAACTCAAGTTCGGTGCTATCAGAAAAAATGACAACTGTTTCAGTAAAAACGATTTCTAATAAGTAGGGTATACATGTGCATTCCTATTTCTTACATTTTTAATAAAGTATTTCTTACTGGCTACATTATGTTCACTGGACAGTCTAAAATCTATAGTCACCTATTTTGCAATTAATTTTTATTTTTTTGTCCACGTGTGGAAATTAAAGAACAACCCACACCCCTATAGAATTTTGACAACCAAATCAACAATATGTAGTCCTGTACTATGATGAAAAAAACAGAAAAGATTAATTAATAGTGTTAACAAAACCCTGCATTTGTTTCTTTTTGATTTGCTTTATCCATGAACTCTTGATAACACAAACTATCATACCACAAATAGAAATCATGGAAATTTAATTAGCCTTTGGAATTACCACTAGCTTACACAAAATTAAACCAGATGTCGAAAGTCATCCTCTGCTGTTACAGCATTTGTACTGCCCATACACAAAGTGACAGTCAAATAGTATATTCAATTTGTCGTATCGTGGAACAATTAACCTATGTTTGTACTGAAATGTGTATCAGAAATAAATCAAAGTGAAGATTGGATAATCTTGGAAAACCGCGTTTTATTTTGTCACAACCTAACCTGATGAGAACTAAAGAAGATTTTCTAAGTTTTGTTGTTTCTGCTCCATACTAGATAGGTTTCCATAGATAATACGACAGTTGAAGAACCTTGAATAGATAAATTAAACAAAATTGATATCAAAATAAAAATAAATACCATATAGATAACTTATATACATCAACAGCAGTTACATTTGATCACAGTTTGTACAAATAATGCATGCAGAAATATTGGACGGCATATAAAATGGCTACAAATTTATGTGTACAGCTGATAAGATTTAACGACAATCATTTCAATGTTTTCATAGTTACGGAGATTCTTTTCAAACTTGACGGAATGTATCTGTGCTTGCGTGGCACATTAGAGTATCAGTAAGTAAACAAACCCCTAATAGTACAAAACATTTCACCGAGATCACTAAATTAGTCTAATGAGTAGAAATATTTTTTTCATAGAAAATATTTCTACAGTAATACTTTCAGGTAATATAAAATGTTAGCATTGAGTTGGTACTACATTGCTGCTGTTCTACGTATGAAATCTAGTTACTACTCCACTGAAACTCCACCTTCCTGTAATAAAGCTTCATAATGAACACACTGCATAAGTTAACTTAAAGATCAAACCAATTTGCAAATTGTTTACTCATCTATATTCTTTTTCTCACACACTTTGACTTGAAACACACAGAAAAAAAATATTCATATCACTGCTTTGCATTCCTAGGGAAATTGCATTTTAAAAAATATCACTCAAACAAGTCTTTGTAATTCATTGCATCAATATTGGTGTTGTAAGTGTCGACATCTTCGTTCACTTGCTGAAGGTATTCAGTCAAAAAGTTTTCGAGGCCTACAGTTATGTTAAGGAAGTGAATATTCCAATGATTTCAATTAAAAACATAAAAATTATGTACATTAACAGCATTTGTTTCTGTTAATTAGTTTATTTCTTGATATCGCCATTCTCAATTCCGTTAATAATTTGTTTAAAAACTTAAGAAAATACTCATAATAACAAAAGTACATTGATCGGAACAATTGGATGAATATGCATATGATTTTGGATTCATTTCTAAATATCCTTTTCTTATCTAGCTTAAAGCAAATAAAAATAGAAACTTTTTACTAAAACTGAAAGTGAGCTGCTAAATTAATGTAAGCTTTGGTGCGAAGGACTGTTCCTTCATGCAGGACAGATAATTTACCAGTTTGAAAAAGTGAAAGTGAAAGGCTGGCAGTCTGATTGGGCAAATGAAAATTTTGCCATACTTTTTACAACTGTCCATCTACATAATATTTGTGAACTAAATGGAAAATACATCATGAAATACAAAATGTCTCGCAATATTTGAGATATAAAATATTTGAAGGGATTGAAACTAATCATATTTTCAAGGTTAAAATAATTTGAGGTCGACAATGTTCAAATAACATGTTTTGTTTTTTTTTGTTTTTTTTGTGTGTGTAATGCTATATTTTAAACATGGCTAATATTTGTAACTGAAAATTCAACTTGCTGGAATCAAATGATAATGGTCGGTTTTAGAAGTTCTACATAAGTTGAAATATAGTATGTAAATGAAATATTTTCCAAAGGATACAGGGATGAGTATTTGATTTTTCTCCGTCCATACACACATACATATTTCCACTGTAATACCAGCCTTCTGGAAGAGGGGCGAGGTGGTATTGTTTCTGCAAGTATTCAACAAACACATGCATGTATATATTACATTATGAACAAGTTCATTAAAAAAGACTCGCTGATAGTAACCTAGTAATAAGATTAGATCTAAGATTTTACTTTAATATTTTGTATATTGATATTTAAAAGACTTACATGGACTCTACTTATTTCTGTTTTTGTCAGGCTCTCTCTTGTTCTTTTTACTCTTTTTTCAGGTTTCTGCAAATAAAAAACATGCAATATAGTAAAATATGAAGTTTATATGTAATCTTCAGTGTCTCAAATTCACAATTCAAAATGACAAAATTACAATCATACTTTCTCACCAAACAACTTAGTATGATGGTAAAATAAAGAATAAATTTATTCAAACAGGTCCTAATTATACTCAATTTGACACTGTGGGCAGACGTGTTAGATCTTATACAACTGCGTCCCAATTCTGCTTTGCTCTTGCCTAGTTTTCTCTCCTATCTCTCTTACTTTACTGATCTAGCCAAAGCTATGCAGTACACGACTTCGCTGTTTTAGTCTGCCTTTGCAAAGCATATTATTAATTTCTGTGATACCTCATTACTCAAGAAGATTGCGTGAGGTGTTAAATAATTCTATAATAAACAAATATCAAGTACAACTCACTGGCTGAGCTGTGTTTTTCAACCAATCCTTGAGTTTCTCTGTCTGGAGCTGGCACCCACTGAACACTACCCAGAAGTTTTGTGGTGCTCCGTCACCATTAGCAGCAGGTTCTGGTTGAGATGGAACCAGTGACGTCTTGCCGGACAAAACTGTGTACTGGAACTCAAATAAATCACTCGGCGCATCTGCAAGCAGAAAAGTTTATGCCCAATACTTATTTTATATGAGTTTAGTTTCATGTCAGACAAAAATATCGCTCTTTTTGGTAATTAAAAAGCACAGATGAAGCTGTACATGTTGGCAAATGTATTCAAATATGACCAAATAAAATTACAGTTCAAATATATGAAGAAAATATTATGACAATAAAAATTTACATAAATTGATAAAATGATTGATACATGATTAGCTGTTTGAGAAATTAATGAAAAATATGTAACTTTTATTTTAAATATTTCATTTTTACCTAAAAATGCGATGTGACCACGCAAATGATAGATATTTCCATTGAATGGATATGCTGCAAGACCTTTCTTTAATTCTAGAAAAAAGAGAGAAACAATTGTCAAAATATTTCAATATTATGACGGTACTGCATAAGTGAGTGACAACGAATGAGTGCTCTTTATCTTTCAAAGTTAAACAGAGTTTTGCGGAAAGTAAATACTACATACTCATTCATATTTGACATTCCAACAGCTCTCTGCCAATCAGAAATGAGTGTGATCAGCAAACTGTAGAGAATACATTCATGACATTGTATAACTCACTTTTGAGTCTGGTAAGCAGTCGCTCTCTGTCCAGAGGCTGTGAGAATGTCAACACAGTGTTCTCCATGTGTGGCACTAATGGCTTCGCCGTGTCAAACTCACCAAGCCACCTGTAGAAATGAGCACAAATCTTTATGATTTCATCTACCAGCAAGTTACAATAATATTGAACATAAAATTCATCCCATGCGTAATGAAAGTATTCAATAAAAGTTATCCAAAAGTACACTTCTAATTCATGATGACTACAGTGAAACCTGTCATATGTGGACAGCATCCGATATTTGACGAAAAAAAAGAATTGAATATTGTTGATGACGGTTAGAAATTGTCACAGTAAAATATCAAGAATTATCATATTCCTCATATACATGTAGTTTACAAACAGTGATTTAGCACTTGTCATATATGTAGATCACTATGGATGTATACTGGCAAAGACAAGAGAGATATTGTACAACGTATATAGAAAAAGAGCCATCAAGGATGAGGGAGACTTACCAGCCAGGACAAGATAAATATCGCGCTCTCAAAAGCTCCAGTTCATTGAAGCTATTTTCGGCTAGAATCAGATCTAGGTCATTGCTTCTTTTAACCTCTCCTTTGGGTGCCAATAGAAGAGCTACATTCGAATTCTTGGCTCTGATCAGAGCTTGAATTCTGTCTAGAGGCTCATTCTGAAAAACAAAAACAAATTTTCTATAATGATATACCTCATACAGCTCACTGTTTGGAATGATGGTAAGAACGGTTCGTCCCTGTAACCTTTAACAGCTCACTGCCCGAGATGATTGTAACATTCTGGTCTCACAACCATAGGGTCTTGATTTTGAGTCCCATCGGGGACAGTGGGACATGTGATATAGTCAAATAGAAGAATGTCTTAGGCAATGCCATATAAAGATAAGAAAATCTTTGCTATGGACAAAAGAGAGAGAAGATCAAAATTTAATACAAAAACAAAGTTGGGGAACTGTAATATGATCATCCAGTTTTTAAATCTGTCCTTACGTAATTTTGAAATTTGAGTCTACATACATAAAAAACAGAGCCACCAGGTGGCCAATACTACTGTAGACTCTTAGTTCCTGCATTACCTTGAGGCTGGCGTCCGTGACCCGGAACACGACATTGTTGACCCAGCCCTGGGCGACCTGCTCCAGCAGTGTGGGGAACGTGAAGCTGTGAGCCATGAACACGTTGCTCGGGTCGATACACGCCGTCACCGCACCTGCAAGGGATTGGAAGCACAGGACGTACAGAAGAGGAACGAATGTTCAGAGATGTAGTTTATTCATTGCTCTTCTGCTAACTCTTCTGGTCGTCTCATTAGACTGTTGAGAGCGCGCCGTGCGATATGGGAGATGTGGTTATGGACCAATGCAGTAGCATCTCACATTAAAAGCACATGCACATAATTTTTTTCGTATGAAAATATTCTGACATAGAGGGCAAATTGAGACCAGTTACTTCATACAAAGGTGTAGGGTATTTCATTTTTCATCAACTTCAGTATTTTGATTAACGTGCAGGGGCTGGGACAACGTCCACATTAGCGGACCCTATTCCAGGTAGCTGGCTTGTTGCACGTATGGCTGCTCTCACATCAGACATCCAGATGTCTGTGTCATGAGAGTCAGTCGTTGAGAGTTTCCAGATAATACAAAATTGTACAATAAAATAATAAATATAAAGACCATCGCCCATATGGAGATGATGATATTATAAATTATATATGTTACAGTATTACATGTACACATTACAACTATACACAGCGATTATACTGTGGCGCATGTATAAAAACTGTACCTTCACTTACTTATTTTTATGAATGAGTTTATATCCTTATCAAAATGCGTCATTATTGCTTGAACAACATCCACAGTGTCTGTAAAGCTGCAAATATCAATACTTACAATATAAAAATCATAAACACCAACTACAATAACATTAATAATGGTTCTAACACTTTTCTACTAAATTTCTAACGAAAAGGTTGTAGTCCTATCATATCGTGTCTGTGTTCATATTTTATGGAACCACCAGCATCAAGAACACATAGTATCTAGTTTAGAAATCACATCTAAATAGTTGCAATTAAAACTGAAATATCCTAGGATTTATATACCGGTAAAAAAAAAGAAAAAACAAAAAAGAAAAAAAAACAAAAACGCAACACTTACTCTGGCACAAGAACCAACACCCTCAGCTTCATTGCATTTGGACCACCACTAGGAAAAGTTCTGCGGAAAGCTGTCCATGACGTTTTCAGAGACGCCTGCAGTGCAGTGGGGGAGAACGGGTCTGTGCTGTTGGCCGGTAGTTTAATCACTGTCCAACCACTCTTTTGAGTACACAGAGAGCACAATGTGGTCATGAGCACGTCTTTCCCACCTCCTGGAGAGCCAGTGACAAGTGTCACCAACATCTAAAATTTGAGTTTACATACCAGTTACATCATTGCCATTATATATACGCATTATAAAGCCGTGATTCAAATCCCTTAATATTGGTGGAAGTGGGTCACAAAATCCAACCAATCAGAAGCTACACTGGCGAAATGTTCAGCGGCATTGAGATCGATAATAACGTGTTTTTGAATTCTTGGCACAGCTGCCAAGTTCCGCATGATTGTGTGGGTCTAACCCACGGGTTGATATTACGAACATGGACTTGTAAAGGCAGTGTCAATAATAAAGCCACGAAACCCACGATGCAGTTACATACACATATCAAATTCTATTGGAGTTGAATTGTATGGACTAGAAAATAGCATGTTATACACTGTACTACAATAGATCATTTTTGTTTGTCACTGTACAGTATGCGATGTGATCATTTTATGATTAACATGAACAGCAAAAGATGAACTACAAAAACATATAATCACTCAGTTTTCTTACAACTTAGAAATCATCTGCCTTCTGAAGTATAGCGCTGGGACAATAGTAACAATATGCACACGTGAGTGTGTGTGCATAGACAATACATTTTTGATTGCACTATATTTTTATTGCAAAAGATTTCTATTTTAATAATTTACAAACTTTTTCAACAGCTATGTTAGCTATATATACTAATACTACTCCTGTCTAACTCATGTTATATTGAGACCTCCGTCATACAAATAAGATTGTGTGAGATTCTGAGTACATGTGTACCTCTTTCTGCTGTGCAAATCCTCCCTCGTCCCATGGTTGCCCGGTTACTATGGACAGGTGCTTGCTGGCCACTGCCTTGTCTGCTCCCACAGATGCATACTCAAAGTGGGACATGAACCTACAGATAAAACGCGTTATCATCAGTTCTTGATAACTGTACAGAAGACTGGGGGTATCTGATTCAGAGTCAGTGTTGAAAACTAGATTGTGGACCTAATGGATAGCATTGAAGGGATGCATGGATAACCCTGGTCTTATTTTGTTTCATTTGAATAATGAACATCTTGAATTTGAAGATCAAGATGGCAGAAGATAAACATGTTTGACAGGAAAGATTGAGTGCAGCCATTTGCCAGTCCAACACCATAAAAGATGTATCAATATATTTGATAGTGAATTCTATAAGTGTTCCGACGTTAAAAGCAGATTTTTAATTTCTTGATTTTAACCATTTATGAAAAATATCAAGAGGAATCAACATATCATTTTACTTAAATTGGAACCTACACAGGAAGGTCGGGTAGTCTCATTTTTGCTTGGTCTAGATGACTAGTGTTGATTCTGGAAGACTCTGATTGAAGCTTATAGGTTGCTTGAAGCTTGCGATGGCTGAAAAATAAGGTGAACTTAGATAACATTTTCATGAATAAGTGACTTACAACAACAAAATATTAGTGACTAATCAAGTTAAAAGATTAAATTTGCATACACAACATTAAATACCCAAACTTTGATGGTTCTATCCCATAACATATTTCATACCTTAAAGAACCGTTAGAAATATGATCTTCAAAATACACATGATGAATACAAAATAATAACAGGAAATGGAGTAAAACTTACATAGGTTCAAGTTCAGGTGGCAGGTGATCTAGATTGTGCACTTCAGTACCAACTGATTTCCACACATGTAATACCTAAATAACAATAGAAAATTAAGATAGTGTGGGCTATGGTTATTACATGAAAGTCTACCTACATTGAAATATCAATGGCCCTTGGATGCTAGATAATATCGACTAGATCTTACATTCCCTATACCCTGATACATTGAGATGACCAGTTTCTAAGGCTACTTGAAGTCAGCTCCTAAATAGGAGGTTCGACCCCGAAAAGAAGAATGTTATTTACTGCCTATCGTCACATTAATCAGCCTACCTGTCGATACAGTGCGGTGTGGATCTTGGATTTCGGTGGGAAGGCGAGCACGAGGCGCTGTGTGTGAGTGCGCAGGTACACGGGCAGGAACTCCACACACGCCGGCTTGTAGGACAGCACCAGCAGTGCCACCGTACTGAAGCGGAAGCACACACACCCAAGTTAGCATACACCATCATACTCACCAGCAGTGCCGTGGTACTGTACCCATACACACCCAGTTACATCCAACCATATATCACATCGTAATTACCAGCAGCACCTTTGGATTTTGCAGAACAAATTGTTCAATTTATAGAAATTCATATATTAAGATGCTGGTGTCTTGTATACAAAAGTTGCACCATGTTACTGATATACCCAAATTTACGTCAAACATGCTTTTTGACATCTGACGTACTCAGTACTTCCAGCCTCATACTCCTAAAAAGGTCCTTAACCAAGAAAACAGGTTTAACATATTAAAAACATATTTGAGAGACAATAAGAAGCAGCATTTGACTTTAGTAATGAGAATGTAAGATATTACAACTTACGAGACCGAATCTCCATCATAAATTTTCACATCTGCCAAGTCCTGTCGTAGTAACAAGACAGGTCCAAGGTGCTTATGAAGATACACAATGCCATCCTCAAATGCATAGAGCTGACCTGCAAAATAGCATTTCAAGTGTGGATAATTGAGAGTGATAAAAAATGTTATCTGCATTTATAATTCTACAGTAAACTTCATTTTAATTTTTCAAAATTTAAAATGCTTTTTACCTTTGACTCACACACTGTCTAACACTAGACACAGAATGAGAATATATTATTACATCCATCATGTATAAGCCTTACGTATATGTCAACAGCAAGGTTAAAAAATATTTCACATATTTATTTTACAAAAGACCTTCACGTAAAACACTGTTTACACAACTTTTATCTATACACTTAACCTTGAATCCTCATAATAATTGCCCAACTAAAATTCATGCTTTCATTTCAAGCTGGCCACACAACGTACCATCAGTGATGACGGTAGAATCAGCATCTTCTATACACAACTGACCCAGTTCTCCACCAATCAGCTCGCCCCCAAGCTCATTCTGCATCTTGTGGGACGTTAACTCATGCTCCAAATGTACAACTGACGCATGATCTTGTCCAAACTGGATCATGAAATGATTAAATATGCAAAAATACATGTACATAAATATTGCATTATTTTATCACTAACGGCACAAAACTACTAATTTGCTTGACCCCAACTCAAAATAATGTCTTAAACATGAACGTTGGATGTTAGGAGCTTTGATCAGGAATAAATATGTAGGAAATAATAATACTATAGGAGTGAGATACGAGTGAATAAAACGAACAGAGACTGAACAGGACACACCCAGCACTCACCATGCACCTCCAGTGTGCAGAGATAGTGTGATCTCACCACTCAATGCCATTATCCTCATATTCATACATACAGTGGAACCTACTGTCCATGTGGTCATCTCTCTTTTAAGCACACCTGTCTTAGGTGGACACCTTCAGAAGAAATGAAAAGTGTCCATCTAGGGTGTATCCAGGGTTTAGGAAAAGGCGGGGCATAAATCTACTATGGGGGGTTTGGGGATGTTTTTTGTAAAGGTGCTATATGTTGCAATCTGAGGCATGTTTAAGGGGGACACAAAGTCCGTAAAGACGGGGCTCAAACACATAATTTGTGTGAAAAGGTGGGCAGGGGGCGGGGGGGGGCTATGGGTTCCACTGCATGAAAAACCTCACTGCGAAATTCCTACTGACCGGCCAGGACGCGTGTGCAGGGATGTGGCCCGTGAGGACGCAGCTCGCGCCTTCCAGCTCCATCGTCCCGTCCGGCTTACGCACGCGGATGCTCGAGTCGAGGAACGAGTGCGAGAAACTGACGGAGCCCGCGATCTTGCCCTGGTGCTCGTAGCTGGGGATGTCGTAGACGGTGAGCGAGACGGTCTTCACAAAGGCACAGTACTCGCCATCCACTAACGGCACTTTGCTGCAAGACAGCGACGGATGCATGAGGGTCGAGTGTCAAGTTGTCATTTTTGTCTACTGGGTGATTGATAAATTGAACTTACCAGTTGTAATTGTCAAAAGCCTCTAAGGAAAAGCTGAAGTGGTCATCGTGATAGAGATATTTTGGTTTGAGTTTTGGTCTCGTCTTGTCACAACAATTCACAATGGCATGAACAGCAGCCTCCTTACTCTGAAAGTACAACATCCACAAATCTATTACGTGACGTTCATACTTGATTTAGTACTTTTTGGATTTCATCTTTGCTCTTTTACAAGTTTTGCGAGAGTTTATAAGCAAGAGGGATGTGAGAAAAAAGGCCAAAAAAAGATGGATTTGGTAAAAAAGGCTAAGGAAGCCCGAGAAATGTAGAATATCAAGGAAGTGGGATGTGGGGAAAAACCTGAAAAATTGTGGGGTGTGGGAAAAAAGGCCCCAATAATTAGGATTTAGGAAATAAGGCCAACAAATTAGGGATGTGGGATTTCTTGACCCCTTAAAACCCCTTACCTCAAAGTTCACATCATTACTGGGATACGATTGGTATTCAAGTATGAAGATTTATTAGGTATTTCTTGTACTTTTCTACTAGGATAGAAAATTTCTTACGCTAATGAATACAACTTCATGTTCAGTCAAAGTGACCATAAGATGGCCCTTTGCTTGTAGAAGTCAAAGGAGAGGGGGATATATATACAAATGACAGAATGATGGCCATCATTAAAATACAATACAATACTCTACAAGGAAGTTTATCCAATGCAGTTGCTAATTATCCAAAACCTACCATGATTTATGCTCGCCATATACTTCATATTTAAATTTCAAATTTTACAATGAAACTGTCCTGAAGATTGACTGGGTCATAAATATAGACTGTCCTGAGTAACCACCCATAAGCGGAGATTACGGGGAGCAAGTTCCACTATCGTTCAATGACTGAACAGAACTGCTAACAATCATAATGGGCTCATTCAATCATAACAAAAATGGGATTAATGGTCATGTACACTGTTTTCGCAAGGTATGAACAAACATCATGCTCTATAGACCTAGTTCTTATTAATTTGTATTTCTGTTTGTTCAAAGTTTGAAAGATTTTAGATATCAACTTTGTTCAAAGTTTAAATTCATATTTATGTATGATTTTATTTCATCTGGATAACCAAGTTGATATCTAAAATCTTTTGAAAGCTAACTTTCTTATGAGTGTATTGTTCATGTTATGTTTCGTCACTGCAATTTATATGAGTGCCATGATTGCAAAACAAGAGCTTATAGCATGTACATCAAATTATACCACAAACGATGATCTGTGTGGGCCCTTGGACGGTTAGTGTTCGGGCATAGAAATCCAGGTAGGTTTGGGACGTTTAAGCTTTGATACTGATAAATGCTTCACCTAAATAGATCAATTATCTTGCAAACTTTCCAATGATTGATATATGGAGACAAATGAGACTCAATAATAAATCTGGTTTGTTCAAAATCAATATGACAATTGCCGCTCTCCTTTATCATTCTACATGAGCTTGATTGACAAGATTATACTGGAATTACCATGAGGCTGGACATTTGTAACATAGTCCCACCCATACAAGCATGTACTTCATAGATACAGAGTGGGAAGCACAGGTGGTGCGCATCTTCATTCCCCCACGGCACACCCCCAAAATCTGTTTTTTGATATTTATATGGGTGTGCTGGCATGTCTGCAAGCTTTCACAGATACGGAACCCATAAATTCAACTAGCTATCCTCCCGGGGTTATCCCTTCCCGCTACCCACCCCCAAAAAATCTGGATCTTCTAGTGCTTTGAACTGCAAACACAATGTTGAAAGCATTTGGAAGTTCATTTTTGCTTACAAGAACAAGAACAAACTTAGGAATCATTCGAGGTCTTCAGCATCCATGATCACCATAATATTGTGAAAAGATGTTCTTGATAATAATTTGGTGCTTGGTACGATGAGGGGTTATTTATCTACCATCATCATTCTCACTCCTAATGATCCATTAAATAATATATTCATAGACTGTACTACAGGATGCAATAAAAATCAATTTGGAATAAAATGATAAATTTTCTCATCTGGATTTGTTCAAGTTACCAGATAAAAAGTAAAGTTCAGTGTTTTTATTCTTGCTTATATGAATGCAGGGATCAAATCTTGCGCTGTCAAAACCAGTAATTAATACATTATTAAGTTAACTTCTATGATTACTAACATGCTATCTTCATTTTTATACTGGCAGATGTCTCAGGGCTAGATGTTAAGTATATGATAAACTGGTACCTTCTTGACACTGAGTGTTGTGCAGTATGTATCTATGGCTTTCAGCGCTGCCTCCACCAGACCATTGTATACCAACTGCAGCATTCTGAAAACATATGGTACAAATTGTGTTGTCTTAAAATTATTCATCACAATTTTAAGGCCAATTGCTACCATTGAAAAAGTAAAGAATGTATATTAATTTCATCCTGGGTTCCATTATTCATAATACAAAGAATATAATTAGTTACCAATAGGAACCTGTACATGTGAATTTTTGGCTAGACTTTCCTTGTTGTCTCAACAACTTCATGGGGCCGAATGCAAATCATTAGACAGTCACAAAAAATGACAGGTACAGTTTCCCATTGGTAATTAGAGTTCGTACTTAATTCACTGAACCCACCTTTTATCCCATAACTTCCTTCAATCAAAATGGATTTCTATACAAGAGACATCATTTGGTGCAGAATTGGCGAGGGTAATTAGAAATCGTGGCATAATATCTCTTATCATTGCGTACAGTGTACAATAATCGAATATATATGCATATTTTACTAGTACTGTTTACATCCTGTAGTACTGCAGTACTGTACTGGTACATCATACGCATAATGTTGACGTAACTCACTTACGTAATATTTTCTTAAAAGGTAATGGGGTATATTGTCACATCCATTGTATATCTTGGCCTACAAAGAATTACCGTATACGACCATCCAAGTGCCCACCCTCATGTAACAGCCCTCCCCCCTCTTTTTCTTAAATGTCCATAAGAATTATGTAGTAACTGCACTCTCGTGTAACAGTCCACCCCCCAGTTTGAGAAAATTTCAATTTAACGACCCTGGGCGATTGGATGGTTGTATACGGTAGTTTACATGTTCTTGAAAACTGCAATTTTTATGGTGTAAATAATAAAGAGACAGACTCTAATTATATTCTTTGTATATTAAAAAGGTCCTTAGAACCAGTATACAGGTACTATAGACTGGAATCATTCTTGTGCCACCATCAGCATTAGTATTTTTAACATTTGGATGAAATTGATGTTTTGAAACTTTCTCATTATGTTATGTCATAAAGTATGATCATGAACCTTCAGTATTGCTGTTAGGTGCAAATCTTCTAGTTCTACCTTCTCAATTAGTCTAAGTCATATAATACTATTGTATTCTGGTATGATTAAAACAGGTGACGATAAGGGTTTTTGATTTACAGGTATTTGTGAACTCACATGTTTGGAAAATACCCAGCTAGGAATTTCATTAAAAAAAGTCGTTGGTATAACAAACCAAATCTGGATTGTCCCATAATTTCTGATAACTTTCATTTCTCTGTTTATATTAGTAGCTAGGATCACACCCTGCATATGGGTGGGAAATTGCCACTCTTCATTCATGATATTGAGAACATGGATGAATTTAGAAGAGTGAGTATGTAATAATAATAGCCTTCATGGTTCAATAGATTCAGCTTCATGAGCTAAAGAAGGGGAATGAAGACTATCAATCATAAGTTTCAAAAGAACTGTGGATGGTATTTTTCAACTATAAGAATCCTCTCCAAACAAAATTAAAACTAGATCAAAAGTGTTCAAAGAACACTGCGTCGCTAGAACGACGTTGACTTATGGGCAATTAAGATATATACTGAAATGATGTATACTTTACAATCAAGAAATGAATAATTTGAGGAGAAAACATCAGAATGAATGAGAATCAATATACCCAGGCAAAAGATATTTGTGTTGCAATACAATAGTACTGTTTGAATAACAGATACTAATCAATATCAGTTTCAAACCCAATAATCAATATTTGCTGCTTGGGTTGGAATATGGATTTTTCTTGGTGCCTTAATTGCATTGAATATCAGTAAGAGTATCATGAATGGGCTTCTAGAAACCACAGTTTAATTGGCAGATTGCCCAAAATCGAATCACTTTGGTGTCGGCTCAAACCTCATAGTTGTGTAAAGTTTGAACGAAATCGGTTCATCGGTACGCCCGCTAGCTTGTCCGGAGACATACATAGTTAGTTAGTTAGTTACATAGTTACAAACGAACCAAACACAATGCTTGCTTCAGCAGCTGAGCTGAAGCGACGCAATCATATTAAATATGAAGTTTGGTGACCATAGGTCAAATACTTCTCCCTGTAGAGTGGTAACAAGGTTTATTATGTAACGCTCGTAAGTTCAAAAGTAGGCCAAAGTACACCAATATCAAATCACGTGAGGAGAGTGATATGGACATACCAAATGTCAAGTTTCGTGATGATAAGTCATAAACTGTTCCCAGAAGACAGATAAACACAATTACGTAATAATTTATTTTTAAAAACACATCGTAACTTCATCAAAAGTAGGCCAAAGTACACCAAAATCTAATCAGCTCTGGAGAGTAGTACAACGAAGCTAGATATGAAGTTTGGTGACCATAGGTCAAATACTTCTCCCTGTAGAGTGTTAACAAGGTTTATTACGTAACGCTCGTAAGTTCAAAAGTAGGCCAAAGTACACCAATATCAAATCACGTGAGGAGAGTGATATGGGCATGCCAAATGTCAAGTTTCGTGATGATAAGTCATAAACTGTTCCCAGAAGACAGATAAACACAATTACGTAATAATTTGTTTTAAAAACACATCAATAATCTCATCAAAAGTAGGCCAAAGTACACCAAAATCTAATCAGCTCTGGAGAGTAGTAGAACGAAGCTAAATATGAAGTTTGGTGACCATAGGTCAAATACTTCTCCATGTAGAGTGTTAACAAGGGATCGTTCACAAATTACGTCAGCCAAAATTTGACCATTTTTGACCCCCCCCTCGTCAGCTTTTGTCAGCTTTCATGACCCCCCCGGTGGCTGACGTCAGCATTTTATTCGCTTGTCCAGGTCATCTGAATAATTATTTTAAATTGCTTTTTTGTATATTTTTTTTCATATGATTATTTTATCAATTTGTCAGTGCTCATGATGCACTTAAATTGAAACACGCAGAGAGTGAATGAAAAAATAAGACACTTTATAATATATTATTACTGCATTTTCAAGATTCTTTCACTTCCACTTCTCACAAAATATATCAATCATCTCATGTACAAAGGCCTCCGTGAATTTTACCTTTTTAATGTATCACTTTTTTGTGCATAATGCACTCTTTTTTTCTAGAAGTTGTAGCAGTTGTAGCTGTCTACAGTTTTTTATTTTATTTTTATTTCCCTGGAATTTTGTATATTTTTCAAATGCTGTTTTAGCAAAATTGGGATAAAAGCTGACGTCAGCCTGTGGCGAACCCCCCCTTGTCAGCTTTCGTCAGCTTTCGATCCCCCCCTGCTAGCTGATCAGCCTGTTTATTTCGGACGGACGGGCGGACGCACGCACGGACAGAAGCAAAGCAAGAAATCCCCCTTCGGACTTCGTCCGGGGAGATTTAATGAAAAATCTATTCATTTACCTTACATCTGTATTTGCAAAGTTCTTGTGCTTTACACCATCATCAGAACCTGGAAGATAAAGAAAAATATATACATATGTAGAAAATTGTTAAGAGACATCCTAGTTTGATCATCTAGACTGGCAATATGCTTTCTTCTTGATGTGATTTCACAAAATAATAATTATATGTTTTAGCATTCAGAATGTTGAGTTCATCCATACCCAACACGCCTTTAAATACAACATGAAATTTCAGCTCTATCAACATGTCAATGTAAATACCTCAATCAATAGAAACTCAATATTTTTGACACAACCCATGCTATATGAAAGCTTCCATTAAGTATTTAAAATATACAGCTGATGCAGCTTAAGTGAATTTGAATTTCCATAAGACATGACCATTGGCATGAAAATATCACTCAGACACTAAGGAGAGCTTTCAATAACATGTGATGATCAGCATAAAACCAGTCACGAGGACAAAACTCGCAAGTGGCACTAAAATCAGATGTTACTTCACAATGGACAGAGCATTTAATCTGATTGGACTTAATCAATCAACAATGTAGAAGAGTAACTCAATTACTCAACCAAAATTACATCCATATCACTTGAAAGCTGAATAATCTAATCATGAATGGTCAGATCGAATCATACTGTCACACCACCACTTTAAAGAAATTTACAAGGAAACGCAAGAAGACAGTAAAAATTTATCTTAAAATATTGTGGCATGATTAGAATTATACATCATGACTGGACCAATATCAAACAACAATTTGTGGACAAAAACATTGCATTTAAATCACCATATGAATTTCAATAAACAATTGGAGATGCAGAATCAAATTCAATTTAAAAATAATAATCTAACTATAGGTGACATAACCCAACTAAATTGAGTAAAAAC